>VZZY01010282.1:19566-68619 GCA_013400335.1 Eurystomus gularis | reverse complement strand
CCCCCCCCCTCCTTTGTCGCAGCGGCTTCATGTGGCATGTTTCATATTGTTCGGTGCATATCTTGGCGCCCACCTAGACAGTGCTGCATTCTCGGCAGCACCCGGTGGCACCCACATGTTCATTTGACATTCCAGGGAACCCATTCCGACAGCCACACATTCTTCCTCGCCTTTCTGAGGGCTTCTTAGATCACAGATGCTCCTGGTATCACCCACTGTGCTTCAATACTTCTCATGTCCCATGCACATTCTTCAGGGTCTAATCCTTTCAAATAATAGTGCTTTCCTTCAGATGCTGCCTGATACTGATGAGAAAAGGGCTGAGAGAGACGATGCTTGCTCTTTTCGATTTCCCTAAGCTGATAGACAGGACTTGTCAAATGCAATCAAGAAAAAATAGCTCAAAACCTGCTACTATTCTGTTACATATTTCATGTTCTCTGTGTACCAGGGAAGTCCCAATCCTAAAGAATTCCCGCTTTGAACTAGAAAAATCTTATAAAAGCCACACCTGGTTCTCACACAGCCCACAGTGAATTTAGGGAACTTATTGCCACATAAGGTTGCACAGTCCTAAGTGTATGTGGACTAAAAAATAGAAGAAAAGCCCACCTGAGCTAGCAAACACAATAGCTATAGGTTGCCAGAAGTTGACACCACAATTTAGGAAGCTGTGATGGCATTACTGGCATTGTTCTTAAACTGAGCATCAGCTACTGGCTCTTGCTAGAGGCAGCTGAGAAGGACCTTGAACTGAGCTGATCTTAATGACAAGCCCCGTACAAGTATTACACTGTGCTAAAACCTGTAAGATCTTTTCAGACAGCTTTCATAAAGGTTAGGAGGACAGCAGGCCTGGGATGAATCCATACCCCAGAACTGCCTTAACCACTGCCTCAATCTTTGCCCTTCTGATTTCTCCTCCCCTTTTTCTACTCCCCCGAGCTTGATGTCAAGAATGGAAACATCTGAATCCTCCCTTTTTTTCAGGGCAGAGTGGGTCCTGAATGAGAAGCAGGCCTTAAGGGAATGCACCTTTGCACTACACAAGCCAAGCTCAATGACAGGAATTCCATTTCCTTTTCGAACATGCTGCGTGGAGCCCAGGTACACTGCCCAGCATCGTGCGTGGCTACCTTATACCCTGAAGCCATCCGAGCACTGTCTGGCTCTCCATCCAACCCAGACAGCAGAAATCCTTGCCAGCCTCTGCCACAGAGTCAGGCTGGCTTCAGCCGTGATCCCCTTAAACCTCTTCCCTTCTCCTGTGACATGGAGGAGGCATCGCTAATAGGGCTACATAGCCATTAGTAGGGCTAATTAGCCATTAAGCCTGATATCCCATTAATAGTTGCCAACAGCAGATGCCTAGTGAAGGGCAAGAGAGGAGGGTAAGCGTATGCTGGTATTTCCCCAAAATACTCCTCTGGTTTCAAGTGGTCTGCGGTGACTTTGGGACAAGAGTGGGATCTCTATGCTTGGACTGTAATTTCCTTCCTCACTAGCAAACCCTTAGCCCCTGCTGTACCTCTCCTGACTTAAATAAGAAGCTTTGTGAATGATGGGGCGTATAAGCTGGTCACCATCTTGCCCATAAATATTACCCAAAACACTTTATTTCCTGCAGAGATAAGAATATCTCCCATCTTTATAAGTTCCATGTTGAAATCATATGGTCCGCATTTAAAACGCACACATAAACATGCATCTATCTATAGATATACTCTGTGCTTCAATACGTACCATATATATATAGCATATATTCCCACGTTGTGCAGGATTAAGTGCATATTTCCACTGAGAAATAAATAAATAAACAACCAGCAATTTCTCAATTTCTTCCTGCTGTGTGGCAGTGGCGAAAATTGCTCAGAAATAGGACTATTATAAATATTCTATATATAACTACACATTGTGGAGGATTGGGGGGGGGGGAAGGGAAGAAGGTTTGTGTGTTTGAAAAAATGGGAATACAAAGGAGGGCATAGAAATACATCCAGCCATTTCCACCTCCGTGCTATTTATAGCTATAGTGTTACGAGGTGTTTGTTTAAAGGGGCACCGGCAGAGTATGAAAGGACTGAGCCCTCCTTCAAGGAGGCAGGCAAACAATATTAACTTGGCAAAAGAAAGGCATACTAATCTAGCCTGAAAAATTGTGGCTGTTCTTGGGTTTTTTTCCATGTCTGTAAGAACTGAAGTTTTAAACCGTACTTGCTTCCTCATTAACACTTCTATTCCTCTAGCCTCAGGAGGTGGCTCACTGGTTGTGGGGTTGTGCCCCGAGCCGAAACGAGAAGAAACAGGGAAATTAGCAAGCATTTCTGCCACCAAATTTCCCTTCTTTACAGCAGGCGTTGGCAAGGGAGTCAAATTTCAAAATGTTCTGGTTAGCTCCACAGTTGGTCGAAAGTAAAAATGAAAAATATTCGCTCGAACACTGCCAATTCTTCTGTGAACGTATTTAGTTTTGAAATTCCGTAGAAATATTGAAATAATTGGGATGAAAAATTCAACCAGCTCCTTAGAGAATACTTTGCTTCTGAAGAGTTATAGTACAAACCCCTGAAGAGCTCTCTATTGTTCCCTTGTGAGATGCCATATGGAGTAGGAGGGGTGGGAACTCAAGAGTTATGACAATGAAAACAAAAACATAAATAAAATAAAGGAAGTTCTGTGTTCTCTGCAGGGATATGACTAAGGACTCACCAGTCCAGCCGCAAGAAATTTCTGCCCCTTGAGTAGTGTAGGGCTAAGATGGCAACAGCACAGGAGGGTTCTTCCAGTCCTGAGCTTTTACAGAAAATGTGGAGGCCAGCAAGTGAATGAGCATCCCCGGAGGCCCTCCGGCTGGTTTTACCATGCCCTAGTCAGCACTTCACCAGCTCAGCCCCACTGGCCAGACAAGTTCCGTATGTATTTATTCATAATAAGGGATTGTGGCTGCCCCGTGCCAAGAATAAGATGTTCTCCCACGTTCCTGCTTTGGGAAGATGTTGAATTGGGGATCCTGGTTCACATATGTGGCCATAATGGGAGTGAAAAGCTATTGTGGAGTGTCTCACACTGCTCAGTGTAAAGGGAAGACCTGTTTCCTGCTCTCCTGGAAGCCTGATGGCCAATGAGCCTTCTCGTAATGCTGCTTTGTTGAAGCCCGTCAAGTATTTCCAGTTGTAATGTGCTCTCCCCATCCTAGCTGAAGTGCAGGTCCTTACACAGCGCTCCAGCCCATTAACTCCTAGCTCACAGGCATGAAATTTGCTCACAGTCCTACTGACGCTGGCAGAAAGCACGCAGGTAATAAAAACACCCATTCCTCCAGCGAGAACCGCAATATGGCAATGAACATCTCCGTTCCCTTTTAAGAGGCTATCCGCGTTGTAATTGCAACTGATAGCTTTTTTTAATAAGCTTATAAAACCTCTCCGAAAGAAAACATTGGGCCTCAGTCTCCTCTCTTAATCCCAAGCGAAGTGGGAGGGGACACAGGGAGGCGGGTGGGCCAGGCGCTGGGTTCAGGGCAGCATCAACAGGAGATGAAAACGACACCGTGCCTGGCCAAAAACAACTGCTGCAGGAGCCGGGTCCCTCCTCACGTGTGGACGGGGCTTTGCTTCTGCAGAAGCAGGTCTCAGGTGGGGGCAGAGGGCAACAGCTCCGCACCCCCCTGCTTTCCAAAGCTTTAGCTGCACACTTGATATTATCAAGGCTACTGGGCCGCTAATTCTAACAGCCTTGTTTTCTGTTTCCCGATGGGCTTGTTGACACACAAAAGCTGTCCTGCTTTGGCTCCATGATATAGCCTGGAAATAAAGGCCTGTCTATGGGTAGGGGAAAGTGTCACAGCGACAGAAATTATTTTTACAGTGGTATGCACTGAGTAGTGTGCTGTGCCGCTGCTGCTGTTTTGGTCAAAACAATGCCTATGCCTCTATAAAAAAACTGTATAGAAATCTAGTCATAAAACAGCAGCTATCAGATTCTGTGCTTAATTATATCTTTTAATTGTTTAACTGCAGGGGCATTTGGCAGCCATAAATGCACCCTTAAAAAAAGAAAAGACTTGAAAGAGGTTGAATCAACCTGAGAAAATAAAATATCATCCTACGAAGTGCTTGATATATTGTTACTTTGATAAGTTCAAACAAGTGTGACTCACTATACAACCATTCTATCAATTCTGAACAAAAAACTGCATGGGATTATTATGCTTTTAATCCAAAGAGCTGGGTATTTGGAATTCCTCAAGCCCTTTGTGGTGTCATATTAGCTAGGCCAGTCTCTCATGAAAAGAATGTATTGTTGAATAGAGTTGAGTCCGGATCTCTGCTCCATTGGGTTGATAAAATGGCAGTTGATTTAAAAAGAACCAGCTTGTCTGGAGAAAGGATTAGCAGATTAAGAGACTGCATGTAATTTTTTTTTATGTAATGTAAAGTTACATTTCATAACTAAAAGGGATTAATTAAAACGTTAATAGAAGGAGAGATGTTATTTTTCCAGGGACAAATGCCTCACCACACATATGAACATTCGCTTTAGTTGCTGCTGCCTCAACAGTAGGAAATGAAATGCTATTCTCTGCCAGTAAGAGTTGACACAGAAAAGAAAGACAAGAGGTTTGTGTGGTGGCTCAGCATTTTATTTTGCTGTTGCACTGATCTGGACTTCAAAACAGAAAAAAAAATTTCCCCGTGTGCATATATACACACACTCATGCGCATGTTTTATCCCAATTCTTTTCACTTGTGTTGAAGAATGGAGCAAAACTATTTTGCCCAATATTTTCTGGCCTAATACGATGCTTTCCTTCCTTTTCATGCTTTGTTTCTGCTTTTTATTTAGATTCTGCTTCCCTGCATGTACATTTTCAGTGAGTTAGTAACAGTTTTGCAGCAGGGAAAGGTGGACAGGACTGTTCGTGTCCTGTTCTGTGGCAGTAATTTGCAGGGAAGCTGCAAACCTTGGCCATAAAAGGCCCACCTGAGTACAGTTCTAGCATTGTCCATACTGAAAAGTTCAAAGTAAATTACGCCAGGAGGAGGTGGCAGAAAGCTCTCAAATTTACTGCCCGTGTCACCAACTTTCAGCTCATCTTAAAATCCTGGGCTGGGGCTTTGCTGTTTTGTTCTGGTTTCTTTTCTTTCCTAGGAATGAATTTTTGGCTCTTGAATTTTGGCCTCCCCAGGTTGCTTTGACGCTTTTGTGAAGTGATCCAGGGGTGCTGAGCAAATCTGGGCTGGGGCCCTGCCCTGGGAGGGGCTGCTGGGGAGGGGGCTGGGACAAGCGCGGCAGGCAGCCCCCAACCCCTACGCCAGGACCCCCGGCACCGCACCCCACCGCCATCGCCTGCACCCCCAGGGCATCTGCTCTCTCAGCCTGTCCTCCAGCATCTCAGCTGAGGATGGGCTTTTCCTCAAACTGGACAAAAAATGCTTGTCTGCTTCATTAAAAAAAACCTAAAACAAACAAGCAAAAAGAACACCCCCCCCAAAAAAAAAAAAACCACCAACCAAACAAACAACCAACCCCAAAACAAAAACAACAGAAAAACCCCCAATAAAATCGCCACCAACAAAAACAAACAAACGAAAACATAAATCAAAATTCATCGCTATTTTCAATCCTTTCCCAACCAGGCAAATAATCTGAGATTTGTGCAGGAGTCTCATCCTCCCTATTAAGAATAACCACAAATAATCTCCCTCAGCCTGCCATTTATTGCTAGCACTTAAATATACCTGTGCAATAAATTTTAATTGAGTGTTATAAACTTGTTCAATTACCGCCGTGAGCATCTGTGTGCAGATGTGCATTGATGAGCACAGACTGCAACTCGGAGAAATTTCAATTCACTCTTAAACTACCCTTCCTTCCACAAACGTTTGGACAATATGCTACAATAAAATCGATGTGTTGCCATGTTCATTTAGACCAATGGCTAACGGTGATATGACACTGATAATCAAATATTGCGGAAGAAAGTACATATCTCCTCCTGGATCACCATGGAAAACACAAAGAAGGAAGTTTCTTCTCAATCCGTTCCTCAGTCACTATTTAAACTATGCCCCAAAGTAGGAGGGTTGGTGCTGGTTCTTTTCGAAGAATAGCATCCCACCCATTTTCCTGCAGATGTTTCCATTCACTGTACAAATGTTGAATGAATTTTTCAAGCCCACCAGATTCCTGGCCTCAGCCATGTCAAGAGACAAAGAATTCCGCAGGTTTTTGTAAACTGTACAAAACCCAGCTCTTTTTAAACCGTTTTGAATGTACTGCAATTCACCTTCTCTGCTCCTTTTATTTTTCACTTCTATGTTCTCACATCTGAACAGTCTCTTTCAAGAATTTATTCTTTTGAGAACTTTTGCAGGCGTCTAATTATGCCTGTTGTCCATCTCCCAGCTGTTTCTATTTATTCTGTATCCTACTGGTGTAGGAGTGACCAGTATCATGGGACACTGATATAATATCTTTATATTTTCAATATCATGTTCCATACTAGTTTTTTTTCCTACCGCTTCACTGGTGTTTTTCTTAGCCACTGTTGTAGACTGAACACTGATACCATTGAACTGTTCCGTTACAGACCTCTTTTTTTTTTTCCCTTCAGTGATAACTTAGATAGATATGGGCTGTCCAAATACTCTTTTGAAGACTCCCTTGGAGTTGTCAGCCAGGAATTTCCACCCTGCACCTCAGGTTTTTCCTTTGACTATGTAGGCTTCCATTAAAACCACTCGGCCACTTTCAGCTTAGCCCAAATCAGCTTTTCCTGCCTTACTTTTCACTTTTCCAACTCAACAGTAAATATATTTAAGCACAAATGCAAAACCCTAATCGCAGCAGTGATTTTTTTTGCCAAGTTAAAAACAGACTATTTACTTCCCAACTCAGGGTGTGTGTATCCGGGGCCTTTTTACTCCCATCTAATCCAGAACAATGCTTTACCAGTCAGCCCTTAGTTACTTGGCTTCCTTCGTAGCCTCTTGTTAAGGGCTGTCCAAAGACTTTCTGCATGTCTATATAAATTATGTCTATCAGTTCTCCTTTATTCTCTAGTTTGTTGACCTGTTCCCAAGTGTGACACGAATTTCCTTTACAGGATCCGCACCGGCTCATCTATATCATATCAAGTCCTTGTTACCGCATTCTATTTTAAAGAATCTCTTCATTCAGCCTGCCCAGCACTTAATTAAGCCCTGCTTAATATTCACAATATGCAGGATGAGCATTTCCAAAGAGGCAGCCTTTGCAGGCTTCCTATAGAGCAGCTGATTTCAGGAGCTCACTTTTTTCTCTGTAGCTCGGTCATGTCTCTCACAAATCCCAGGTGTGCACCTCTCGATCCTTGTGACTTCTTGCTCTTCTGCTCTTTGTACTATGGCAGCAATTAAGCTCCATAAACCAGGCCTGCATGCTGCACAAAAGCAAACTAAAAGACATATTCCATCCCAGACCTCCATTCCTGTCTCCGTGCTTCCTTCTCTGTCACTGCATTGCGTCTTCCCCTACTATCAGCTGTCGTAAGAGTTAATAGGTAGGTATAGCTTTTATTTGTCTGCAATATTGTTATTTTCCTTAAGTGTTCTTTTACCCTTCCTCAAGTGTAATAAGTATTTCCTTTGCAGTCCCACTGTTTCTAGCAAATCAGTAAATTCCCTGCAAGTTGTTTGCGTCGTTATGTGCTCTTCAAATTCCCCATTAGCCTGCCTAATTTCCATCTTGTATTTTAGCCAGTATTGTTTATATCCTATTCTGCTAATGTCACTAGGGTTGTTTTTCCATTTTCTGGTGATATTCGTACTGTGAAAGCACAGTCTGACGGGATTATTACCCCTCTTTAAAGTGCTGCTGAAGTAGAAGGGATGAATGGCTGACAGTATTAACACTATATTCAAATCGTCTAGCACAATCCATGGCAGAAAGATGTTGAAAAAGTGCAAAGCAGCAGTAAAAAGTTGTGGATTATTATTAATTAGATCAGTCCTATCTTTATCATCTGTCCTATAGGAGTCAGATTTCTCCCATCTCAGAGCCAGAATAACAGCAGTAACCTGAGGGTTAAAGCTTTCTCCAGCTCTACAGAGCACCGTGATAAGGCTTCAGCATATCCTTATATCATTTTATGCAAACCAGACAAGGTGATTTATAAGTTATTCTCCCTGAGCTTCAATTAATTTCACTTAGGACATTTTCACAGTTGTACAATAAATGTTTAAATTAAGACATTTCCCTGCTCCCCACCCTGCCATGGAATGGGACTGAATATTAACTGGTTATTGGGTGCCATTCATGGCCTGTGCAATTACAGATAAGAACATCGATCTGGCAGGAAAACAAATTGGCTCTTAAAAGAGGGTGGCTTGGATCTGACAGCTTAAGATGATTAGGCATCTCTCTAATGGATTCTGTATATTACTCCTGGCTACACGCAGGAAGCAGACATCCACCCCACTCCTGGGTACCAGACAATTATGTGTCCTCATGCAGGAAACCCAACTCACAAATTACCTACTAAGTTTCAGGCCAGTTGTTTGCTCCCTCCATGAACCTTCCTGGTTATCCTGTTGCAAGAAGAGTTTATAGCAGTGGGTAGGTAAAGCAATATTTTAAGGGAAATTTAGGGCAAGTGACATTATCTAATGCCTTGCATCAGGTTAATGACTGGTCCATGCCACATGGGCATTATCGGCTGGTTGGGTTCTCAAGAATAGAGAGAGCTCCACACCAATTTTAAGGCATACAGACAAATAGGTCTGGCAGGGGTCTGGGGGTTCTGTCACTACCTTAGGATTTAAGGATGGACATCATTGCACTTGTGAGAGAGAGAAATCGCAAGTATTACACTTCTTCTATCTCTTTCTTGGCCTGCAGCAAGTCATGTAGCCTTTCTTTGTCCCATCTGTCTTCAGGGAGCGCTAAGTCACGGGAGAAGCAGGTATTTACTGGGAAAGATGGAGACTGTCAAGAAAAATCAGAGTTTTGTGAAAACGGCTAGCTTGGAAAATCAAAGAATTTTCCAGAGAGGGTTTGGTTTTTCTGCAAATGTGACATAACCCAGGGAACCCTCTCTGGTTTCCAATTATAACCCTGGAGAGCTGCTCAAAACACTGACTCTCAGGCTGGAGAAACCCACCAGTAAAGCTGACCCAACAGATCGCCTTAGGTCTGGGAGCCCTGGGTTTTCACAGCTGCCTTTGGGATTAATTCCAAATAAGGTAGGACACAAGACTCTGAGACTTTTATTCCCTCGTAAAGTATGAAGTTATCAAAGTACTAAAAACTTCTGTGGACCTGAATTACCATTGTCTTCCCAGTTCATAATGAAAAATCAAGTGTGTATGTATACATGGATATATATTCTAGAAAAGTGAGATTCTGCAGCTTTAGAAATAAGAGTTTCTTTAGGAGAAGCTCTGTAATGTGTAAGCTCAAGCATGGCCACCAGCAGCTGTACCTTTGGCAGCCACACCAAGGCATTGTTCTAGCTACTCAGCTGTATTTGGATTTAACCAGACTAAACTATGCCCACACTGAGTTTGCACTGGCCAAAGATGTGACCACAACAAAGATTGGTCTGAAAATAATCGATCTATGGTTCGGCACAACTCCTGGGTAGGACAATCAATTCTACGCATTTCTTGTCTTCAGAAAGGTCACTAGGCAAGTTATTAATGTGCTACGGATACAGGCTACAGATTTCCTTTGCAATTGCTGGCTGGTCTAGTCTTTCATTTTTCCCACAAGGCAGAGATGTCTTCTCCCTGGTAAATACTCTGTCATGGAGGTACGACCCTTCTACTGTAAGGGCTTGAGAAACTCAATGGCAACCACCTTGGACTTCTTAGTAGTATTATTTACAAGACCCAGGAATGGTGTTTACATACAGATATCTTAGTCACTCTTGGTGGTGGTGGTCCTGTCAAGGGTCCCGCTTTGGCCTGGACACAATTATACACACAGATGGCTTTCTATCAAGGATAAATTTGGCCCAGACTGGCAATTATATCCAATGGAGAATTGAGTTTCTTGATCACTGCACTAGGCTTTAATTTGATAACTTAATCTTACACAGGAAGATATCCTGTTCCCAGCTAAGTGACATCATCACTGCTGTGCTTTCCCTCTGCCCACCCACCCACCTCTCTCGCAGTCTCTGTTGGATTAGCCATACAGTCAGCAAAAGGGTTGCTATTTTGATTTTGATGATAGTCGTAATGACGCATGACCTGTCATAGGGGAGTGTGAATTCCTGTGACACCAGGTATTCAGCAATCTCACTACAGTGCTTCAGGAATCGGATTCCTCATGGCAAGTAACCCCATGGAGAAAACCAAAACAAATCAGAAATAAATATCACCAAATTGCTACTTTCCATTGCCTGAAATTCAGAACTGGGTTTACAGCATTTTCATGCCATTTGCAAGGTGGCTTGCTAGATTTCCTTCTGGTGTTAGCTTCTCCTACAGAGGAAAAAATACAAAGGGCTTGAATACTTTTCTTTTTCACATTCATATTTTTTAAATGAGAAATGAATTTAATGGTTTTTGTTAGGGAAAACAATAAGATGAAAAAAGAGTGAGGAAACATGAAAATTAATAATTCTCCATCTCTTTTCTCATTTTATGGACAATCTTGCTCAGTTTTGGGAAACCTAATGAAGCTGCAAAGACAAAGAGCTTCTGATTTTTTCCTCCAGATTCCTCCCCTGTGTTGTAGGCCATCTGTAGCTACAATGAAAGACATTTTCCACTCAGTTAATCCAGAGACTAAATTTTCCAAAACTCTCTACATGTTTTGTGTTAAGAATACATTGTGAGATCCTGTTATCGGTGCAGCTTGAGATACTGCAGTGACATAAAATCTTGCAGATAATACAGGCTGAGCTGCATTCAGAAAGCACCTGATAAAACCAGCAGAAACTCGGAAAATCCACTTTTTCAACCAAATCACCTCCTTGTCCCTCCCCAAATCTGTGTCTTGTTCTTGACTTTTTATGAGCAGTTTGGCTTTAGACCTGATCCCAAGCCCTTGAAATCATTTGAAAGATTCCTATTGACCTCAACAAGCTTAACATCAATCCTGAAAACTACAAAGGAGCTGCTGCATCTTTGAAATACAAAGACAGAGATTTGTGCCAGAAAGGTTTCTCGTTTCATAGGTACAGCTACCACTTGTCCCTCGGTATTTCCATGATGCTCTAGAAACCAGCTGCAGCACTTGACCATAAATACCTATCCTGTTCTTGGTGGCAAACTCATATTTAATCAGTATCTGATTCTGCTCTAGTAAGACTAGTGGCAGATTTGCCAAAGAGGAAAACGGGAGGGGGATCAAACCCTTAATGAACACCATTTGTTAAGTCTTTCGACTTAGCAATACGGCGTGTGCCACTCTAAATAAACGGCTGCTCGCTCCATAGCAAAATATACAAAGTGGCTTTAGTGCAGAATAATCACAAGGAAAGGCAGATTATATATTCTAGCAGTGAAAAGTGATCACGATAAAAACCACAAATGGACCCTAAAGGAGCTGCGGCAATGTAAGCCAGATTCATTGAAATGTATTCACAATGTTCCGAGTTTGGGATTGTGCTGAGCCGGGCTTTAATCGTGTAAATCACCTCATAGGGCTCCACCAGCTGAGGGTCCCAGCTCTTCACAACAGCATGGACAGAGCTCAAAATATCCACCCAAGTACCCCATGACATCAGTTGGGAACCTCTGATGGGCTTCACCTTCACAGAGCTTCCTCCCAGCACAACTTCAGCACTGCTGCCAGGACCGTAGTTAGTCCTTCTGTAGATTAAGTTCAGATTGGGCCTGATAGTTACCTAATTTATTTATTTTTTAAGTGGAGCTGGTCCATTTATATAAGCAGATTCAATACTCACAAAAGAAGGCTTATTGATCAAACCTGACCTATTTTCTTGGTCCGCCCACTGACAATGTACCGCGCAGCAGCAGCAGCACGAGCCTACGTCGTCCTTCTCCATCAATAGCCCTCATTTGCTCCAGCAACGACAAGATGCATGTTCAGTGTTTGAGGCCTGTTCAGTCATTGATCTTATTAATAAAATTGTCAATGGGAATAAATGGGTAAATTATTACCAATTGCAGAGACAGCTTTTGTAACAGACAGACAGCCTGGGCTGTGCTTTCAGGGCTGAAAGCAGCAACTCATTTTTCATCGGCTGTAGAGCAGCCAGCCAGTAATAGCTCCCTTTCCTTGCAATTCTGCATGTTCAAATGAAGACTGCAGAAATTAAACATAGTAACTGCATTTATCTATAGAGATCCCTGCACTGCTTAACCCCACAGAACGCGAGCATTTCAAAAGAGTTTACAAAAAAAACCCAAAACAACCAAACCAAACTATCCCCAACACCTTGGTGAAGAAAGACATGATTAACTTCCTTTAGCAGAACTGGGCATAAACACACCAAGAGATTCATTCAATAATTCCACAGAAAAGCCAGGGTCAGAATCCAGGTCTCCTAAAACATAAGCTAGAGTTTTAATGTTTTTCTTCTTGTTCCATCCAATGTCCTTTTTGGAGGGAGACACTGGGGAAAAAAACAAGGCTGCTCAGTGGAAAAGCTGCACAGCTCCATAGCCCTGTTCCAGGCCCCACGGTCATCCAAGCCTTCTTTAATATATTTCTTTATTGAAAACCAGCACCCATATTCTGAGGAATTGAAGTCAACATTCTGTGTGACACTCTTTCTTCCGAAATAATATTGCAGAAATTCGGTATTTATCAGAAGAGATTAATTGAATCCCAACAGTACTGTACATCAAATGAAAGAACAGGGCCCCTATTTATCTCTTAAAGTTCTGAAAATGAAAAACATCTAATCACTAGTTCCCTTTGATGAATGCCTCATTGTTCGCCTCTAAGGAGAGGCATTTCATATGGCCCCGGCAATACAGTGCTGCTGGGGAGGGGGGAGTTGCAAGATTGCTCTGAGAATTTAAGTGTAATTACATTTACGTCCAACCAGAAAGTATAAGTTTCCATGATACAGTATTTTTTTCTTCTTCTTCTTCTTCCCTCCCAAGGAAAAAAAAAAAAATTGTTCCTAAGGCGGAGCAAGCGGAAACTAATACAATTAAATACTTTGCTTTGCCTGCCAAGGACATTTGACTGCTACTGTGCTACATCAGGTATGTAATGAAAGGCAAATGACAGCGAATCTTAATGTGGCAGGGAGCTTGGGTAACTGTAGTTTTATGTCAGGGATAGCTTGCTAGAGAAAAGCTGCATTGTATCTAGGATTAGCAGAACGGCAGGATTTCATTAATGACCGAACAGCTTTTTAGCAAAACAAAGATAGTTAGGGAGAAAAAGAGAACATGACTAGAATGTGTACCGCTAATTGGAAATGTATATTATCTTCACTTTGTTAGGGAGGAGGCACCGGGCTGCTCCGCATTGTCATCCGGAGAACGTCAGCTTGTACAAAAGCTTTTCCCAGGTTGGGGTGCTGGACTACAAGGCAGCAACAGTTGGAAATGACTGGGTTTAAAGCAGACACATTTAGCAGGAAACGCACTGGAGTCAGATGTGTTCCCATCCTGCCAGCACTGGAGATTGCAAATCTCCACCTCCTCACCCTCCTGAACCAAGAAGAAAGGGACAACCTCAGCAGGTTTCACACACAGATTGGATTTCTGCCTTTTAAAAACCCATTCCTCTCTTTTCAAACTCTAAATTATATTTGCCAAACGCAGTGGCCTTTCATACCAGAGAAGGAGACTTCCTCTTGGGCAGCTACGCTTTTTTTCAGCCTCATCAGCAACACTTTCTCACAGGCAGCTTCGCTGCCAGCAAGTCATCATTTTCATTTGCAAAACAAACTTCACGGGAAAACTCCAGCTCTTATTCTACATGTATAGTACCTCACAAAGTCTATTAGAACCAGCAGGAATTTCTGTGCTGCTTACTCTGTACTGAGCTTTGTATTGGCCTACATTTCTCTGTCTTTAATTCAGTCTGCTCTCACCAAACTCAGAGCTTTTTAAAAAAAAATAAAAATGTACAGAAAATAAAAGATTTCTACAGCCATATCCATCAACTGTTTACTCAGGAGAGGGAGAAAAATACGGAAGAATTTTTAAAAGCCCTTTTTATTTTTTTTTTGCAAAACCTGAAATTATTAATGGGACTGATCCTCCTTGTACATCAAGCTCCCTTTGCAGGGCTTGGGGCTGTGAAATTTACACCCACTCAAATGCTTTTCTACATGGTCGGAGTGGTGTAAAATAGCTCAAGTCAAATGACAATTAAGCTTATTACTTAAGACAGCCTTTTTTTTTTTTTTTAAACTGCTTGCCCTTGACCACTAGGCATAAGGGGGGAAAGGAGGGAGGGAGGGAAGAGAGACTCCTTAAGACAATTTTGAAACAGTCCAGTACTTTCTTGATCACTTCGCAAAGTTGAAATATGATTGCAACCTTTTTGCATACAGAAAGAACCCATTTAAATGAAAAATTAGCTGCCTTAACAGGTCAAGCACATAGTTACATTAATGTTGTGTAGAACAATAAATCAACTTCGATCTCCAATTGAAAAAATGCTAATTTAGTTCAGTGATTCACTGATTGTACTTCCCGTGCGCCCCAGCGATAGAAATCTTTTCTTTTTATTTAATGCGAGACAGTGATTTGACGGCCCTCCTAATGGTGCTTGCAGACTATCAGCATTTCAGTGGAATTCTGATCATGGTTTTAATATTCCATGCAGCTTTGCCCCCTCTGATTTCATGCTGAAACATTAACAAGAGCTGACACTGGAGATTAGAAGCAGACAGCTGGAATGCCAGGTCTTTGTTGCAGCATGGACATGAGCCAACATCGTTCAACCGCAGCCAAGAGGGACCTGGGAAAGTCTTCTTAAGAAGGGGAGGTAGAAAGGGGGAGGCAAGGTAGTTTACTGAAGGGCATATACAAGTAGATAATTGCAGAGTCCTTTCATCTCTTAAAGCCAAATTCTAATCAATCCTGGTTTATTAAGGGGAAAGAGGGTCATTAAAGGTAAATCTTGCACAGGAAAGAAAAAAAAAAAAAAAATCACCATTTAAACTCAGCAAGCATAAAAGTTTGCATAGAAAGCAACTGCATGTCCACAGCCACCTCTAATTTGTCTGCCTAACAATCATGATTATTTGCAGTGCTTCTATTTGAAAATGCAGTGCCGGTCTCCTTTAAAATAAGATTTAATCCACTTAGTTCCAGGTGAATAAATTGAGAAATAAAACTGGATTTATGTGCTGGTGCAGTGTGTGAACTGTAAATTCCCAGGCAAAAAGGAGGAGGTAGTATAACATAACATTCTTGTGTCTAATAAATTGTTTCCTGAGAACAGAAACCTAATAAAGATACATAATTTCATCCAAACCATGAAGCAACTCTTATTCTTCACACGTTCTCCAGAAACTCACAGAGAAGACAAGGGATGTTGCAAGGCAAAGCTGGGTGGTTTTTTGTGTTGTTTTAGGAGGGTGATGGTGGTTGTTCTTTTAAATAAGAACTTCTGAAGTGTAAGAGCTGTATACGACAGAACAGATATTCAGACAAACTCTGGCTGTAATAAATTCAAATTAACAAGCCAAGAAAGACATTTCAGATGAAGGCAGGGCTGGAGGAGGCTTCTGGGGAAGAAGCTCATCACTGAAAATTATATACCTGGAGAAGTGCAGTAGCCCAAGGAGCAGGGCTCCCTCAGGCTGGGGCTTGAGCAAGTTGTTTACCCCATCTTGACCAGCCATGCAACCCTGGGCAAGTCAATCTCTGCATCTCCCCTTCAAGCTTTCTTCTCTCTTAAGCACAAGAGCTTTGCTCATTTTCTACAGCGAGCCTCAATGGCTTGGCTTCTCTCAGCTCAAGCACACAGCAACGCTGATTATTTCCCAAAACAACCTTCCCTCTCTCTCTCCAGTTATCAGTTATTATGGAACTGAGGCCCGTCGCCTACTGTGCTCTGTGCTACCCAAACACAGGAGCTTGCAGCCAAAACCGGTGGGGACAGATGCAGGAGTGTGAGATGCAGACCAAAAGCCTCGTCCCCGACCTGCAGCAGCTCCTGCCAGAGGACAAACCCATCCAGCCACGGGCCCTCTACACTCCAGTGACTTCATGCTCGGGGAGAGGGGCTCACCAACATGGAGATCTTTACTGAGGGGGGACTGGGGTAACTGATGTGATGACTGGCCTTTTATTTACTTATTTAATAATTCCCATCTGCCTGGCTCACTAGCCATTCCTCATTCCCTTCCTTTTCAGTCTGAAAGAGACGCAGAATAATAAACATAGAGCAAATATTCCCACTAATAATTAAAAGGTGATCCACCAACTCAAAAGTTTAGTAAAGAGTGCGTGAATGGAAAGCATGCTGTGTAATATACTCCCCTAATACATTTCTTTCCACCAAAGGTATAAAACTACTTCCTGAAAATGATTTACAGTTACTTTCTGCCTCCCTTGATTTCTGCACAAGCCTGGAACAACCCTCTGAGCTCTGTAAAGCCAGCCCCGATTTACAAATCCCACTGTTAATTATTAATCCTGATAGCAGCACCTATCAGGTCAGTAACAGACATATCTGGGTCTGCAGCACAAAGAGGGAAACTAAGGCACAAGAAGGAGCGGGGACAGCCTCACCAGCAAGGACACAGCTCCTGCTCTGGTGATCATCTGGTGAGGTGATGCAGAAGGTCCAGGATCAATGTGGAAGGACCAGACTACAGGTCAGAAACAGCAGGACACCTACCCACAACAAAGCTCAGCAGAATTTGGTGGGAGTGGGTTCACATCAGAGCTTAATGGGCAGCAGGCCACAGGTGAGGCTGGGCAAGGCTCTTAACACCTCCTGGTCCTCTCAAGTCCCTCCCCAATCACAAGAGGCAATTTACTGACCTCCTAACAAGGTTCTTCTCCTGGCTGATCACCCTCACTGTAAAAAAAAAAAAAGAAGTTTGCACTTCATTTCCATTTTGAATTTGCCTGGCTTGGTAACAGGCTTTTATGCTTATCTCTAGTAGATTAAATGGATTGCCTTTCTGTATCTAACATTTTTTTCTCACGAGTGTTCCAGTGGAGTGCCAGCATGGAGTAATCAAGTCATCTCTCTCTATTCTTTTTCCCAAGACAGCTCTTTTAGTCTGTCACTGAGAGACGCTTCCTTTACCCCTCAAACTACTTCTGAACTAAAAACAATGTTTGTGTCAGAATTACACACGGTGCCAGTTCCTGTAATGGCTTTGTGTAAGGGCGGAAATACCCTGCCTCTTGCTGCAGCCTGCCTTCCCATCTGCCGATGAGACCTCTGGCCAGAACTTCGTGGGACTGCACTGGAGCAGTGTCCAGTCTGACCCCACAGCCTTCTCAAGCTGCCTTCCAGAATTTTGTACCCCTTTTGCAAGGGTTGCTTTGCAAAGTTAGTGTCACGCTGCTACCTGCGGATGAGCCGCATAGTCCCTGACCAGAGACAGGGTCAGATGAGAAGTCTGTCAGCATAGACGTGTTAGTGGGGATGGGGTGCACCTACTTGGTATTTCTACGCTGCCAAATGCTTATTTAACACCAATACAAATAGCTTCTACCGCTCTAGACCTTGCCCTCTTGCCTCAACTTTCCAGTCCAGTTGTGCCTCCATTTCTTGTGTCCCTCTAGGACCCTTTCACGTCTTTCTATTTGATCTCACTGCCCAGGCATTATCCTTTCCACAGCCACAAAATGCTCCTTGTGATGTCCAGGCCCCTCTTTGGAGATCTTTTGGGGTAATGTTTTGCTATGTAAATGCAAAATATTGTCATGCCTGTAGTGCCTCCTGTTGTATCTGCTCTCCTTCTGTCAATTGATTTGTTGTTGTCTAGACTTGAGCTCATTACAAGGAGTGCTAAGGCTCAGAATCATCTACTTTGTAGCTAAGTCAATCTGTGAAACAAGTGGTAGAGTTCCAGATTGGATAAAGAATATGTTCTTGCAGATGTAAATGGCCTGGGAAAAGAAAATAAAGGCTGAACTAGGTAATGAAGGGAAATGGAATGGCCATCATTGAATCCACGAATACCATTGACCTTTCTCAGATTTACATCATTATCTAAAGATCACCAGAGACCTTCCATGCTTGTTATCATTATCCCTCATTAGAAGTCACTCTAGAAACATTAACAAGCTTCTGAAATGCTTGGCTAATTGCTTTAATAAGGCAATATCAATACTAAGCGATAGTTCCCATGATTAGATATAAGGCGGGGGCCCTTTAGGCTGTGTCTTCTTGGGTTTTACATGCTGTGTTGAGGGGCCAAAGGGAGAAAACAAAAAGACTTTACTTTCAGGGTAAAACATGGACATAAAATGCTCTGGTGTTGCAGGTTGCAGCTATATTTTAAATAACTGTGGTTACACCGTTCAAGTCAATAGAGGATATGAACATTTACTGGAAGATGACTGCATGGCCCTTCATCTAGAAATGCTTTGGCATGTGTAAGCAATCCACATTTAGAATAGGAAGGCTGGTGAGCTTCCAAAGCAAGCCATATCTCATACGATTTCACAAAATAGGTAAAACGCATACATATCTTTCTCTGGGCTTGATCCTCAGCCAGCCCAAACTAGCGCAGCTCAGTTTTACTCCAGCAGAACGTCCCTGATTCATACCAGGTAAACATCTGGCCCCAAAGTCTGAGCACTAATCATTTCTTTTAAAGAAGGAGTACATTACTGGAGAACAAAGGTGGACCACATGTGCAAACACATACATGTCAACACAGGCACATCAAACTGCTGTCACCCCTGACATCACTTAGCAGCCATGCTCAGAGCCCATCAGTAGGCCAAAACACAGAACTGGAAATGCATCACTCCCCATAATCAGTGTTGGAAATAAGCAGATGAGCCAGGGGAAGTTTCCTCCTGTATTCTGCTACTATCATGCTGGGTTGCCTGTGGGAACATATTGTGCTTCCCATGAGCTGTCAGTCCAGCTCCTTTCACCTGTACTGAGTTGAGACATAAACATCTTATAACAAACACTTCTTTCTGTATGCTCCACCTCCACTCTCCTCAGTATGTGTCTCAAATTTCCATTAATGCTCACAGGATGCTTCCAGGGGAGGGCACAGTCCTTCAGAAGGTTCTGTCATTATGAGAATGAACCACTTCTGTGCTACCTGTCACTTATTCTGCCCTCTAAAACAGAGAGCTGACACAGGTACCAGGAACCAGTGCACCAACATCATTCGCCTGCAAACTCCTCATCAGCTCTTATTTGCTGATCTGCATTCAAAGCACAAACTTGGAATCACTTTAAATGGGGGAAAAGAAAGGAAAAAATACACATACAATGAACATCAATACATATTTAATGAGGTTCGATAGCTCTAAATTTGCTCAGATCGATCTCAGCAGAGAACGGCTGACTATTCAAACTTACAGTAACCTGAGCAAGATTGCATGAAGATGCACAAATCCAGTTTTCATGGACTAGGGAAGGCTCGAGCCACAGATTGCTCCCAGCTCCACTGTGAAATTCTGGAACTGTGAACAGAAGCAAAGAGTTCAACTCTAATGGAGGGTTTTTCTTCTGTGGAACCATGGCAAAGCTTAAAAGGCCTCGTAAGTCTTTCTGCCAGCCTCAGTACACTTGTCGACCTGACTCTGAGCCCCCAGTTTTGGGAAGGATATCTTCATAAGTGTAGAGGGAACTTTGAAAAGTCAGTAATTCTTTAGAAACATGTAAGAACCAAGACAAAATCCAAAGAAAGATTAAAAAAGGAGTCAATGGGACTTTTTTCTTTTCTTTTCTTTTATTCGTCTTTAAGGGCTCAAGTAAATCTCCAGCTTCTGATCTTCTAGAGTGTCTCTTTTCTTCCAGTCTTGGAAACAGAGGCACAGAATGGCAGAACTGAGGTGACTAGTCCCGCGCCTCATCATGAGTCAGATAAAAAGTGGTCTGTGGAACTGATGTATCGCTCCAGGAAGGCAAGCACAGCTGCAGACTCAGGCAATAAGTCTACACAGGGAATGCAAGACAAGAGCCACAGGCATCTTGGGGCACAATTAGGGGCATGGATACACTCAGGGACAGGGACCTCTTGCAGCCATGAGGCATCCCACAGGAACAGCCCGATGAGCTATTTTTACATTCCATTTGGCACTGCAGTCCCTTCTTGCCAACGATCCTACTTTCCATGGTGAAAATATCCACAGGAGTGAACCAGTGCACATGAAAGAGGTGGAGAACACTCAATCAGCTCATGTTGCTCTCATTTCTGTATGCATCAAGTTATTAACATTAATGGCATGACCCTGTGCTTTGTGGGTGAGAGAAGAACAGAATTGGGCCATTAGGAAACAGAACAGATAGAACAACCTTCCTATGTAATGACAGCAATGGGCCACCTTTATTATGGGGACAAAGCCACCTTTTTTCAGAAAAGGAAGAGTTCTAAGAGGCAGATATTTACATTTACTGTTTTACATCCTCCTTCAGGGACTGGGGCTACAGTAAGATACTTCTCTGAGAAGTATCAAAGAAGATGAGACACCTCCAGGATAGATGTTGGTGCTTCCAGAAATCCTTAGGAAAAGGTGACAAGCCGAACATCAGCTTTGCCTGGTAGCAAACCAGCTCACTACAGATGCTTCCCACAAGCATCGACAAACCTATGTGTAGTCCTGCAGGACCAAGCTCTCCCTGAGGCTCTAGCTGGCAGAAAGACACTTCTCCACTCTCAGTAGGACAAAACCTTCAGCTTTTTCAGCAAGTGACAACTTCTGCAATTAGTTCCGTGTTTTCGGAGACCCGAGTCTGCAGCACATATAAAATGGAAACAATAGGGCCCTCCCAAAATAGCCTGGGTTTCATAACAAACTAAATACTGAGCTATTGTCAAAGAGTGCTATTGTATAGGGCCATGGCAGAACATTTGGCTCCAATACTCAGGAGCGAAGGCCATGCCTATTGCATTATAAAAAATGCTATGGCATCAGTTTTCACTTCGTGCTGGTGTTTACGCGGCAGATAATAGCAGATAATTCCTCCAGCCATTCTGACAGCTTCAGCTGACCAACATATCCAAGTTCAGGTTTTGATACTAGTGAAGAGAGGAATTGTTTTTTCCTGTTTGTTTTTATCTGTCAAATCTCTGCTAGCAATTTTAGAGGAAAAAGAAGCCATGCATAAAATCATAGACTGAGGTGCATTTCTTAAATTTATGAACTTTAAAAAATAGTGAAAAGGAGTTGGCTTTTGAAAATGAAATAAAGAAGATGAAATCTTTTATTTGTTGGGTTTGTTTGGGATTTTTGGCAGGAGATCCTCTAATAAGAGCTTCATTTCAGCTTCTACATCTTCCACCAGCATTCTTGAGATCAAGTGGTCACAACCAAATAGTTAGCAGCTCCCTCCTAGACAACTTACCTGCTTTGAATTCAGCCTGACAGTGAGTATTTTAAAGGTACACTTGGAGGAAGTGCATCGTTTTTAAGGGAAGCCTGCTGAAATGAGATGAGCTCTGAGGATAAGGTGATGCTGAATGTGATTATACAAAAAAAACAATGGCTTCTACTAGGAGAAGACAAAAGCCTGGAGCCACATCCAAAGCCAGCTGAAGGCCATCAAAAGACTCAGTGACCACTGATTTTAGTGATTTTGGGATTAACCCCCATGTTTGCGAATTACCAGAAGAAAAAGAACGTAATTTTACCTCCCCAATAATCTGAAACCTGATTTACAACAGTTCAGCAAAACAAAAAGAAGTCTCCAAGACCTTTTTGTTTCCGGATCATCCCAGCCTATGGTCCATGAAGTGGATCATTCTGTTGCTGATCTTTTTCATGCAACTACATTCTGGAAGTGAAATAGTTACCCAACTATTTAAACTATTGTGTGTGGGGAGGATCAAACCAGCATTTTTGTTCGTCAATTCAGATTAAAAATTTAATTTCATGGTACAATGAACCCATACAGAGTTATATCTATTAAGGTCACCTATTTCTTGTACTTCAGCTTACTTTAGGTATTGATGACTGCAAAACTCTTTAGAAGATAAGAATCACAGCTTCAGACTTCTCAGCTCCCACAGTTTTAATGTTGGACACAATTTTCCTGACTCTGAAATACCTCGAACTTTATGCTTGTGAGTGAGGAGGGAAAAAAATGAAACTCACTCCCTCTCTTTCTCTCTCAGTTACTGCCTGGAATTTTTAAATAACAGAGATCTGGCTTTAATTGAGGCTTTCATTGTTTGAAAAGGAGCTACAAATATTTCTAAACTAAAATATTTTCATAGTTTCTTGCTCGCTCTGCTAAATCCTGAGAGGTGCTGGATGTCTCACTGAACCTTCTAGAGAACACAATTACTATCCTGTTGCTGTAACAGAAAGATTTGAAGAAAGGTCTTCTGAATACATATTTAACATCTAAATGTTTTCCTTGCTGTCTTTGGGCCAAGTCCTTATTCGATTGTTACTCAAACAAAACTCCCATTCATGTCAAAGCAAGCCAGCCTTTCATTAGCTCAGGAATTTAGCAAATTTGTGGTTAGTGCATCCAGAAATTGGTAGCATTTAATTGATCAAATAAAATAATTTTTAAAAGGGAGAGTCACCACTGAAACAAAGATGTGTGGCTATTTGGAAACACTTCAGAATAAACTCACTATTTTAGCCAATGTTTTTTTTTCTTTCCTTTTTCTTTTCCTTTTTTTTTTTTCTTTTTTTTTTTTAAATCTCTGGCTCTTGAGTGCTTGTTCCTGGGTACTGTCAAGCACATTGCCTGGGAGGAGCAGTCTCGTCCCAGTGATCTGTGGCTCAAAAGGTCATTTTTTGATATAGTTATCCCAGACTCACACCGGGCCTTGAAGAACAGGTCCTTGTGATGCCCTGATAGTGAAATGGAATCAAGCACACAAGAGTGTGCTTTTGGGGTCAGATATTACTATCGTCTTTGCACTGAGCCACAAAAAAGTCTCCTACATCACCTGCCTGTGAATTTATCTGTGACTTGTGATTTCATTGGGATTTAGTTTTGCATGTCCCAGAACAGACGGACAGGCACAATTTGCTCAACAAATCAACACCGTCTTATTCTCCTTGTTATCCTCTGGGTGTGACCAAATACTTTATCTAATATTTTTTCCCAAGAATTTTCCATGGGTTGGCACTGAGAAGACTAGTCTGTGATTCTCCACTTCCTGGACTTCACACCTCCCGTTCACATCTTTTTTTGGGAGCCCAGCATCATGTGTGTCCTTTCATAGTTGTTTCTTCCCTCATCCTCCACATGCTCTCAGAGATAGCTGTTAACAGCAGCGAGATTGCGCCAAGCCGTCTGTGACTATTTGAGGATGAAGTTCATCAGGCCAGTCACATTTCAGACGCCTAACTTCCCAACACCATCCAAGAAGAGGCACTGCGTTCGGATTTTTCGCCATCACCCAGTATCGTTGCTCTTCCTTCACTGCACAGGAGACCAACTTTTCCCTCGCTCTTAGTCTTGTTTCTAATGAGTTTAAACAATCAAATGGTGAGCTGTGTTTAACTGCAAACAGTTCCTGGAAATTAAGGAGAAATAAAAGGATTACACGACTAGACAGTCAGAAGTACCTTAGTTGCTTAGCAGCAGCTGGAGCAGGGAAAGCACGCAATGGACAGCACAGGACTAGTCCAGCCAGGGTTACCTTCAGTTACCAGGGTCTGAAACACTGAGACTTTTATCTTTGGGACTGTCAGCATCTCTAGAACTGAGTTTGTCAGGTATCTGCAGCAGAAACAGAAAGTGAGAATAACCTAATTCAAAGCCCAAAATATAATAACGCGAGTTTGCAAATTGGCAGCAACAACAAATATCATGGGGAAAAATGCTCATTTCGGTTTAGCCTGTTATTCTATAAATAAATAAATAAACAAACAAATAAGTAATACTTGACTACCCAGAAGACGTTTAACCTCCATTGCAAGGCCAACAAAAGGTAGTGTTTTACACGGACTTAGAAGAAATTTAAAACATACCGTCTTTTCGAAATGCCGTGCTGGAATCACATGCCTGTACGTGGACGTATGCGTGTACGTATGTGTCTTCTGCTGTTCAGTTATGGCAGGAGAGAAAATATGAAGCAGACCTCAGCAAGGTTGCGGAGCTCCTGGACCTGCGTTTTCTCTGGTAAATCAGAAATGACTCGACCGAAATTACGTGCTCAGACCTAGCAGCGTTAATCTCCATCCCTAATTGCTGTCATTCCACCCAGCCCGTGATTCAGTGCTCCAGAGCAGGGTAAATCTCTGACTCCACGTACCTACGCACTCCCCTGCCTGTACATACGCCAGGGACCTGTCCTGTGGCTAGATATACCAGCGGGCTTGATTCTGCAGTTGATTCAGTGCAGAAGCATATGCTCATTTCATATCTAATCTGCGACAGCATATGTGTCTTTTATCCACTGGCCTTGGGAGCTGGAGTGTGCTCGTGCCATGCGCAGCACCATTAGGTATTGTGCTCAAGAATGTCTCTGAAAGAGCTCCCTTGTCTACAAATTGGGGAGGTATTTTCACTGCTGAACTGGAGCAATCTCCATACTCCTCTTCCTGACCAAGAGGAATCTACAAAGATAGCATTTTCAAGCAGCTGGAATGACTCATGGCAAGGGGATGGAGCCATGTTGTCTCGGCATGGGCAGCTATTAATGGTCCTCCCCTGGATTCAGTAACACGATTCTCCACGCTACTATATATCAAGTTCATCCTGTGAATGGGTAACCCAAAGATGAATTCATGCAGGGATGCCAAAAGGAATAAACAAAGCCCCCAAAAGGTACAAACTGCCTGTGGGAGAAATGTTAGTTTTCTGTTTAATTGTACTGCAGCCAGGTAAACTGAGAAGGACAACAACCAACAATGAGTTGAAGGAGGACATTAGAGAGAAGCTTTTATATAAGGAAGGCTGGAAAAAGGAAAATATGAGGCTGATTCTCACAGGGAATGCTCTCCTCATTTTTCAAGAGCAGGATTGGGAAGAGCCAGGAGAGCTGCCGCTGCCTTCATCTTCCTTCCATCTCTCCGCACAGGCCTGGCACAGGCTGCCCGAAGAAATCACGGTGCTTTGTGGTCTGTAAAGTGTTAACAGGTAAAGGCAGTGGGAGAGGAAAACAGGACAGACTGGAATCTAATATTCTCTGGTGGTTTCAAGCTGCTGGAATGGTCTTGTAGGATGGGTCAGACAATAGCAAAGAAAACTTGAAACTAGGACCTGGCTTGACCCTCTGTAGCCTAAACTCCAACAATCTCCAGAGAAGGTGAGGAAATTAAAATTGCTTTGATTGTCCTCTGAGATGGGGCAAGCATGACCAGGGCTTGAGCTTCCCTGGTTCCTTCCCATCAGGGCAGTGAAGGAGCACGAGTGTACAAAGATGAAGTAAACGTTCAGCAGATGTCTTCTACCTGTGACAAAATCCTTTCCTTTAAATCATTTTTGTTTCCTTTTCTGGAATTGTACCAACCCTTTGGTGTCAAACTGTCCAGGAACGGGTACTGAATTTTTATTTTAGCTGTTCAGTCATTTGGAATGATTTAACCCTAATCTGGACAATGGGGATGGAATAAGAAAGCCTTGCTCAGGTGAGATTAACAACCTATATACTCTGCTTTACTATGTGAAAGGAGCTCATCATAACCTGGACATGCTCCTACCTGGCTGTTACACAGGCAGTTCAGTTCACTGCAATTGCTTCCTGAGACTTGATTATTCTCAAACAAACAAAACAGTTACAGAAAATACACTGTATCTGTATTTTGGATGCTTCAAGGACTATATTGTGACTTCACTTATAGTTAAAAGGCAGTAGAGGCTAAATTCAAATTATTTAATGAGCTTCCATACCTCTTCTACTTAAATTTCAATTATTGCTCTAGAAGAGGGGAAATCTGCAGAATTCCTATCCAACCTTAGCATTAGAGCTCAACTTTTCCATTTTCCTACCTCTAAAATGGGTCAGAGGGAAGCAGAGGATATTCCCTGTCTCCCAGATCATGCCCTTTACACCCATCCCTCAGCCCCTCACTCACGAAACATTTCGGTGCTGATATTTCCCACCATCCGGAGGATGCTGCAGGATAAAATGTAGCAATGCAATTTGTCGGGCAATCAAAGACAGCAGAGAGCTCTGGAAAACTTGCTGTGCAGTTTGATCTGAGCACTGTTTGCTGGAAGTACGGAGCAATACCCCTAAGGTTTAAGGAGCACCTTGAAGAGTAAGAACCAATAAGTTGACTGAGATCCGTCCCAGTGTTATTAAATACAGGGGCTGTCTAACGTGACCAGCAATGACAGAGGTAGAAGCTAGGTTTTGCAGATAAATAAGTCAGCCTGTACTATGTCTTTGCCTGCTGTTCATCACCCGCATTGCTCTCAGCCCAATCTGCCTAAGACTATGATGGATTTGCAGTGGGGATTAATTTAGGTCCCATCTCACAAAGTTTTCACTCCCTAAAGCTGCTTCATTTTCCTTTGAGTTTTGAGTTCATAAGATGTTCTCCCTTGGTGTTTGGAATACAGGTAGGAAGAGCCAGTGGGGCTAGCAGAAATTGTAGATTTAACCTGGATCTAATTGTAGTAACCTGACATCTTGTCTTAGTAATAAATCTCTCCTGTATTGTCTCCTGAAGCCAGAGGAGACATGGGAGAAAGAAATTGTAGCAGAAAAGAAATGAAACAAAGCAGGACCAACTTCTTTTTCCTCAGTATTCTCACACGCAGACATCACCCCAGCCAGCCGAGATAGATATAGATATAGATATAGATAAAATATATGTATATCTACCTAGAGTCTTCTGTCATCACACAATGAAGGAAAAGACAGTACCAAACAGCAATTCATCCCACTGCTCTTAAGCACCCCTATTAAGACAGGATAAATCACCCTCTGAAAGCGCTCATATCTCTCTCCCCTGAGACAGACAGTTCACCACTGAATAGGTGGTTAACTGAGACTAGGTCCAGGGCTATTAGACAGACAGACCTCTCTGAGATTTACCCCGCTCTGCCTGACATTATCGGGTTGTCCACTGGCATCACCACCTGAAGGTTCCCCCTCTTCAGGTAGACTATGCGGCTTTACATCTGCTAAATGTTTAGCGGATATTTAGTTACACAGAAAGAAAGAAGTGAACAGACATCGATCTTCATGAAAAAGGTGGCAGGAGGTGACATCTGCCCTCCTACTGCAGGAGGCTGTGATGGTTTATCTGACTGTGGGGAGAGAGACGAAAACTTGAATATTTCAACCCTCACTACCCTTGCAGAAAAATAACACTGCAGGAAAAGGAAGATTAAGATGCATTCAGATGGCAATTCGGTCTGAAAAGCCCTACACAGTGCTATAGTGATGGCAAAAGAAATAAAACCAATTATCTGTGACTGGCTACCGGACTCCCAAACCAGCCTGGTTATTCTTCATAAGAATGAGCCAAATGTAAGAGTGCAATATGGTTCCAGCCTGAAGTGGTCATCTAGAAATGAGCTGTCCCATCCATTGAGATGCGATTGCTAATCACGCAGTAATTCCTACGAAGCAATGGCCACGTTTCGCTATGGCGCAGGATGGGTTAAGCACAAGCGCTGGACAGTGACTGTGGAAATACCAAGTATTTGGTTGTTTTGTCACGAACTGTCCAGGCCTGAAGCAAAACATCTTAAGATGCCAGTCAAAGGAGAGCTGATTTTTTTAGTGCTCAAGTGGGTGGTGAATGCCTGCAACCTGCTTCAAAAACATAACTGCTGAGGGCAGCTGATTAGGGAGAGGACATCACAGCCTCAGGACACAATTAACACAGACCTTTCCACCTGCTCTCCCGAGCCTTCTGTAGGGATAATTAGTAAACCAGTACCTGAGCATCACGACGTGCAGGCTGGCTTAGAAGTCAAAAAAGGATCAAACTGGATAACTGAGGATCTGGCCTCAGACACCCTGCAGGCTGAGAAAAAAGGGCCAGACTCAATCCAGAGATGGCATTTGGTACCTAACCTAGGACATAAAGGGGTTCTGCTTTAATAAATGCTATTCCAGAGGCTAGAGACCTCTTCCAACCAGCGGGAGATCCAGGTTATGTCCTGTCCTTAGCACCAGTGTTTCCCAAGAAATGTTTCATCACCTGTGATTTCAGGGAGAGAACTGGTTAGGAGCCTCCTGAAATCTGGAGGAAAACCAAAGGGCACAGGCTGACTTGGGTCATGTATATAGTCCTGGTTTTGCCCTTCCTTCATTCAGGAACTGGGAAGATATTTACATTTCTTCCTACTGCTTGAGCAGGCTGGAACACAGACACCCGACCTTGCACAGCTCTTACAAAAGGAGCTGTGCACAGAACACCCGAAGGACTAACTCGTAAAATGAACTGGAGCAATCAATATGGGGAAACAATGAAGACCTGAGCAAGGCAAATGGTGCTGACAGGACTCAGAGGAAGGGATTATTTCTTAGGTGATAAAAAGGAACGCTAATGCCAGAATCCAGGGCAGCTTCCACTAGCAGAAATGGGACAGAGAGCCAGTATCACGGAAAAAAAAGTCATGAATGAATCAGCATCCACCACTGAACCTTGCTCTCGAGTTTTATACCCTTTTAGCCAGATATTTGAAGCCAACGGTCTTCAGGGCTTTCAGTTCAACAAACTTGGCTGTGACTGAAAATCGTCACTGTGACTCATGAGGAATGACAGGACAAATCTGTCCTTCTTCGTTGCTGAAAAAGGTTCACTTTATCTTGGACAACAAAAATAACAAAGGTCAGAATTTTTATTAGCCTACTCTCAGCCCGCCTTAAAGTGGTTAATGAAAAGTCCCTAGAGCTTCACCTTGACCTTGGCTTGTCCTGCATATTCTTTAATTGTAGGTAATTATCTTCTACCCTTTGGGTTACACTGAATCTTGCGAAGGAAGCCTCTGAGAAAGGAGCGGACTGATTTCTAGCTTGATTAATGAAGATAACCAAACTGATTTTTAATAACATGGAACTTCCTCCTACATATTATTTAGAGTTTATTCTTCAATTACGTCTCACTGTTGCTGCTAGGCATGTAAATTTGAATTAGTACATTTATCTAAATCCTGTGATAAATTCCGGTGTCTTGACTTCGATACAGTGATACCGTACCTTAGTATCTCCTTGCAGCTAAGTAATTTGTACTGTTCTAAAGGAGGGCTAATAATAAGGAATATTAGATATGTGGCCATAAAATTTTCAGAAGGAACCCAGTAATTTGTCATTGCTTCAAATCTTCAGTCCTGTGGTTCAGAGAACAGAACAAAACACTACTTTAAAAATATCTCTCTCATTTTCCCATCTTGTCTCCTGTCAAAACTATTTTACTAGTGGGAAAAGGGAGAACAACTCAAATACTCTATTTGCAATTTTAAACAAGCTTCCTCTTGAAATATCCATGTTAATACCTTTTAAAATATTTTTTCTTTTAAGGAAAAGAGTAAAAAACTGAGCAGAGATGTTAGAAATGTTTTTTTTTAAAGAAAACAACCCTAAAAGATTTCTAGTATTTTCCCCTGACCTTGTCCCTCCTGTCCTGCAGAGAGCCAGGCAGGAAATGCATTTTGTCTCTGGTATATGAAAAAGTGTAAAGAGTATATGCATTTTTAAAATAACAAACAACAAGTCTGTGGGTTTCTTTGGGCAGGGAGGGAATAGGAGAAAGAGCATAACTTTCTTTGAAGGTTAGAAAACACGTATCTACTCGTGAAGTTGTGCTTGTGTATTACCTATCTGTGCATCCAACTGTTATGTATACTGGATTATCCTGACCTTTTCGGCATTCTGTATGCTGATTATCTAGCAGCTCCATTCCTCCGATGATTACAGCCTCCTCAACTTGTGGGAAAGGGCTGGGATAGCTAGTCAGTCAAACTGCAGAATAATGAAAAGGTCAGAGCAGTACAGCATACAACCGTACTTCAGAGGCTACATCAGGCATTAAATTTTGGTACCTCATCGTCATAAGAGAGACTGTAATGAGGTCAGAAATCAGCACAGTGCCAGACTGAGGGAAGGGCTGGCGTAGGAAACAAAAAATCCGAGATACGCTACAGTCCCGAAATCTTTTGGAGCTTTGATCACAAAGGCAGAGAATCTAGCTCGTACTCCTGGTTTGTGTTGAAGACGTGATTCTTGTGTGCTAAAATAATAGGCAAACCCAAGCAAATTATACTAGCTATGTTAGAAAATATAATTATTTCTTTTTTCTGTCAGGAAAAGGAAGAAAAATAGAGCTCGGGGCAGCCTTAAATAACTACAGCAAGGTTCAAGGCAGTTTGTCCCAACAGGATGGGTGCTTTGCCACAAATGGCAAAAATATTGCTGTAATTCAAAAGCAAGTTGCTCCACAGCTTGGAAATTAGAAAACATGCCCCTGTGCCCCTGCAAGCTGTGTTCAGGATAGTGGGATATGGATCTTCACTTTAATTATGAGCCGTAGTGTGGGATCTGCAGGACCCTACACCAGGCACAACAAGGAAGCAGTATCACAAAACAGTTAATAAATCAAACGTGCATCTTCCAGGGCATACAAGGAAAGACATAGTAATGTGGTCACTGGCAACAAGCCATCCTCCATCTTTAAGTCCAACACATCACCATGTCTTCTGGCTGAAAAGGTTCATGGAGGAACCAGACAACAACAAGCCCAAAAAACACCAGGATCGCTTGTACATGCATCTATAATGTGGCTATATTCCACATTACACCCCTGCCTGGCTCCCTCTTCTCCAGCCTCTTGCCTTTTGTTTGCAAAGCATCCCACTTCTGCGTTCTGTTTCCCTCCTCCTTTTCTATTTAGCAACAGCCCAGGCAAGTCTGGGAAATCACCCCAGTGGTTGTTTCCTCCCTTTGGCACTTCTGTCCCAGAGCAGAAGTGCTGTAAATGTTTGAGGCAACACTCCTGACCCGCTTCAGTGCAAATTCAGCCAGGATGGCAGAAAAACATCACTTAATAAAAAAAATCATCACCCATGGGGAGGTAATAAGCAGCTTGGGAAGCTGGTGTGTTAAATACGGAACCTGGTTCCGCAACCACGTATCCATCCACAGGTATCACATCCTCAGAGAAGGAACTGTCTAATATTTTGTGCGTTACGAGGGCTCTGAACTTGCTCTAATCCTAGATGCCGATCCTAAACATCGTGTCATAATGCACACTAACAAAATGCACCAGGCCTTTCCCATGTCAAAGAAATATAAATTAAAAGAAAAGAAAGAGAAGTGAAAAGTATAAAGGGGATTTCATGGGATTTGAGTGCCAAACTCCAACAGACTTTTCTGAAAATCCCAGCTTAAAGCAAAAGGCTTGTATTCTTGCATTTCTCTCTCCTGATGTCAGTAATAATGACTGCTGAATTAAGGATCTCACATACTGCTCCCGGTTTTGTTTGTTCACTTATTTTCTGCATTTTATGCTCAAAAAGTTAATAAAGGGAAAATTCCCCTGCAAAAGAAAGAAGAGAAAAGATAAAATCAGAAAGAAAAGACTGAATTTTCATCCCATTTAAATTCACAGCTGATAATTGAAGAGGAAAGCTTCTTTAAATGAAGGATCTATTTGAAAGGTTTTGTTTCTATGTTCCCAATGCTGTACTGTATATTCCAGAAAGAGGTTCAAGTGCAGGGCTCTAGCAAAGCCCATGCTTAGAATTCAGCACAGACTTAAATCTATTGACTCCAAGGAGACTTTTCTATTTGTTAAAATTTAAGCCTGAGCCGTGCTCAGCAGAGTTGAAATTAAGTGCGTAGCTAAGCATCTGCTTAAGTGTTTTGCCTGGTCAGTGCATTTACTGCTCACCCCAGCACAGCAGAAGGCTGGGGGGAAACAGTAAACATGCTGAGAGAGCAGAATTTTACCCAGAAACAGTTCTAGAGACCTCCTTAAATTCTGAAGTCAAATAATCACTTGGTCCACCCAAGAAAGGACTATGAGCTGTACTCCGAATTTCATCTGAATGAGACATGCAGGAGAGGAAAGCTCCCTGCTTTGTCTGGAGAACCTGATTCATCCTGAGGTGTCCACCTCACCCTTTGCGCATCGTTTCAGCATCTAGGCTGTTGACACATTTATTTTTCACTTCTGCACTGCAAGCAAGATGAAAACAAAATGTGCCATAAAACCACACGAGAGGCTTTGGGTTTGGTATGTCAGGCTTTGATGCAAAGGAAGAGTTTCCCAGAAAACCAGCAAGGAATTTCCCTGTGGGATTTTTTTAGTCCACTTTGAAAGACTCAAGACCTCAGAAGGAAGCACATAGTCCAGCAGTTAAACCACAGAACTGGCCATCATCTCATCTCTAACCTTGCCCTTCCTGAATTACTCTCTGTGACCTTGAACAAATCACCTCCAGCCAGACCTTCCAAGCTCAGGGGCCTCCACTTGGCCCCCAGATCCCTGGGAACAGAGAAGCTGGCTCTCAAAGTGCCGGCACAGCATCAGCAATGTCCAGGCAGGCTGCGGCACTGATTTACCTGAAGCCTTTGAGGGAGATTCAGGCCCTTTGTACCGTGCGATACCGTGAACGCTCAAAAATGCAGACAGTGGTCCGAATAACGTAAAAACTGAGTGTGTTATTAGTGCTGTCAATTTAGCCAAGAATGTTATGGCATGTGTGTCACTAAGAGAGACAGAAGCTATTATTGAAATGAGATTAGAATCGTTTTGAAACATCAACAGTGGCATTATAGTTGGTAACATTTCCATCTAAAATAGATGACATTGATGCTATACAATCAACAATGCCATTGGGAATACAATATAGAACAGAAGACTAGATTGTTTTACTCTATATTGATTTTCCCTTAGTAGTTTTTGATTAACTGTCAAATCAATTAGCTTTCCCCGCCCAAACATCATATCACGTTGCTATATTTTTCGGTGCCCCCCTCACAAACTCCCTGTTCAACAGCAAACAAATGAGAGAATCCTGGACCCAAGTGCTCAAAAGCGCTCCGAAACAGAGGTTTTACAGTCAGAGATAAGTCCCCACAGATAGCCTGCTTCTCCTCAGAACGCTGGAGTCCAGCCATGTTTTTATTGAATCAGGTTCTGAAGCTGTCTAAGGCACTAAGAGATCTGACTATAGCCTTGCCATAACGTCCTTTTAAAATAAAATGCATGGCATTTTCACAGTGACATAATGTTCCTTTGGCTCAGAAGAGACAGTGTGTCTAGAAGTTTTCGACCGGCTTAGCCTTCCCATATTGCAAAGGGAACGCATCTATCTGTCTGTCTGTCTATCTATCTATCCATCCATCATAATTTCACACTCTCTATACAGCCAAACACCTTGCTAGGTTTACTACCATTATCCCACGACAGCCCTACAGAAGCAGTAGGAAAATGCGGTTATTACAGATGTGGCACTAAAGGGAATCAATGAGAGACCAGAGAACTTGCCTGAAGTCATAGGCAGTCCCAAAACTCGTCTGGTTTACTGTGGACTTCCCAATTACAAGGCCCCCACTTTTTCCTAACTGGTCCAGTCCAGGGGAAGGGACACATGCAGCTTAGATAAGTTTCAATCTGCAAAACAGAAGCTGAGAACTCCTTGAGCTCCCGTAACTGCTTCACACCTATATAGTAGTGACTGGTAGTACAGAATCCGAAAGCTCAGATCCAGACTGAGTCTAGATCTGAACTTTTCAGGAATTCAGAAACTTGCTGGACCTTGTCTTTTGTTGCACTCTTTATTCATTAACCACCATCTCTCTTCTACACCTTCCCTTTGTTTTTCTAATTCAAGTTGTGTTCATTGCAGGGCATTAAAAACCTCCCAGGGATGCCGCACTATCTACTATATCTACCAGGACTGATAAATTGGACAATATATATTACTATTTGCATTGCACCAGTGCTTGTAGGGCCCAGCTGGGACCAGGCGCCTTTTGTGTTAGTTTGTACAGATGTGCAAGAGAAGCCAGCTCCAGCTGTGACGTTCTGGCAGTCTGAATGGGGACAGCAAGGCAAGGCAGGGAAAACTCAAAGGCAGAGAGCAGGTGAGTGTCTGGGACAGATCCTGGGTGTCTCGGCTCCCTCAGTTCTGTGCCCTATCCATTCAACCCCGCTCTCTCTTTCTCGGCCGTTGTGATGGATGTCTTGGGACAGCACACGATAAAAACACCTCTAATAAAGGCTTCCACTGTTCCACTACAACCAGGATGGGCTGAACATCTTCACAGGACTTCATTTCTCTCCTGCCCACTCCCCAGTGCTTCCCAGTCCCCTAATGAGGGAAAAGGCTCTTTATCTAAGCCAAAGCTGCCCCAGCGTTAGGTGTAGGGAGCCACAGTGAAACCAGCTGCTGTTACCACGCCGGCAGCCAAGACTCTCATTTGTTTTGGCTAGCGCTGAAGAATCAGCTTAGGCATCTTTGAGAACAAAATGGTGTGTGGAACCGGTCCAAGCTGCAAAAGATAAGAAGCAATAAGAGTCGCAACAGATTATTTGTCTGGTAAAACAGAAGGAGAATTCTATCGAAAAACCGAGAGGATCCTGGTCCAGTCCTGCGAACATAAGTTCTGTTTGTGGAGTGCCAGATGATAGCCTCTCGGGCTGCACAACAGGTGCTAAGCTGCAGCTATTTCTGGCAAATAACGAGTTGCTGCTGCGGAAAAGGAACGGCAGAGGAAAGTCATTTCTGCACAACTGTTGTGAAGAGGAAGGCTCTTCAGCAGCACAGCAACGCTCACAGCCACCACGGCAAAGTCGGAGGGATGTAAGTATTCGGCTAGGATAACCATAAGTAACCACAACCTGAAATAACCAGTTTCCTCTCTCGCGATGTTGGAAAGGGAGATTTGGTGGAAGAATTGCCACAGCCTTCCCTAACCAATCTTCGCTATCTTTGAAACTAGACCAAGGATAAATCTTACCACGTCCTCGTGCATTTCGCATATATTGGGATCATTTTCTCCCTGTCCTTTACACAGGAGGGAAGGGGAGTATAAATGAGAGGGTGCCTACCCAGAAGCGATCTAACCAAGCAGATCAAAAAGAAAAGAAGGAAAAAAAGGGTATCCAGTAACCAAATATAAGCTTAATAAGCGATGAGTAAAGACTGGCATAAACCTAGGATTGTGTTCTCACCTGACATACCCCAGTCTTGCTGAAATAGCCTTAAAGGACCTGAAGTATTTTTTATTACCTGAGGGTCTATCTCCTTTCCTCAGCCAAATGGAAACTTAACAGAACTTCAAACTACTGGTTTCCTTTTTTTAAAAAAAAAAATCTTTTAAAAAATGAGAGATTTAACACCACTTTCACTCCAAGTCAAATAATCTTCTGAAGTCCTCTCTCAGATCTAGGTTCATTCAAACCCAACACCGAACTGGAAAATTAAACTCGAAGAGGAGGTTCTGAATGTGCACCAAGCAACACCTCCCTTCAGCCTAACTTTCACATACCTCGTGCTAAAAAAAGAGGCATATGATAGCAGTATCTGAAGGGATGTCACAATGAAATCCAGCGTGCTCAGGCATGGTTCTCACCATGGAAGGTTTCTGAAAGGAAAACGGTACCGGGCACGGTACAGGTGAAGCCAGACCCAAACCTCTGCAATGAAATCACACAGACAACTGGACTCATTCCACCCCTCAACTGGGTTTAGAGCAAACATTTCATTCCTGTGTTATTTCATCCATGTTCATTCCTGCATTCATCCAGAGAAAGGGTTGGTGTGCCTGAAATTTGTTCTTTTTTTATTTAGTTTTGTTCTTCAGCTCCATGAGAGGATGCAAAAAAAGAGACTGCTCTTCCCTGTCAACCCTGATTCCCTTAGCAGTATACAGCATTTTTAAAAATTCAGGATGTTAAAGTCTTTATGATAAACACATCTCTGCAGCCAAAGGGGTTTTTAATCTCAGTTGATTTACAAGCATTTCATTGCATTTCAGCATAACGTATTTTAATAGCATGGTGGAAATTGCAGCAGGGGCTAATTAGAGCAACTAAGTTAGATTTCTGTGCATTTGGAAAATAGGCTGCACCCTTTTAATACGATAATCAAAATGGATCACTGTGACTTGCAGAGTTTCTCTGTAGATACCAGGAGTACTTCTGCATGGAGGTAACTCTGTGAAAGTGAATGGGATGAGGATGATTTACCCCAGTGCAGCCCATCCTTAGGGTTAGATCCTGCAAAGTGCTGGGCACCTTCACTTCCCACAAAAGTGGTGGGAGATCTGAGGAGCTCAAAACCTGGTAGAACTTTCCATCCTGAGGATAAAACCCTCTACTTTCTCTGCCATGTTATTAGTAGATGCTCAACTTGCCAGCAAGACCCACCGTTTGAGATTTTTTTAGGACTCGCAGTCATGGTCTTAAACTAAATTACAAAGCATTTGGCCTCAACCAAATTTGACTTGCTTCAATACCATCAGGCTGGTTTGAATTTTTCTCAACTTGCAGTCATAGCCTACCACTAATTTGAAACACATTGTGAAGGTCAAACCTGTCCTCTCTCGTCGTCTCGTTTCTCAAGGTAAGTTCTTTACTCTTAGAGCCAGTCATTCTTGGTTCCTTCTCCAGCCAAAGGAGAGAAATAGCCATATTCAGGGTACAACTCATCTGACCTATTTTGTACATACACTTTAAGATACAATTAATCACATCCTACATTTATTTCCTCTGCGGAACACCAGTGAGTCTAGATAACTAGTTGAGATGCAGACATGCCCAGCAGAGTTTACTAGTTCAAGTTCTGCCCTGGTCTCTAATACCAACACCATTTTCTGTCAATGAGGGATGATGAATATGTCATATCCAATGTTAGAATACTTCATACTGGTTACGATGGCTGGGGTTTTCACGGGTGTGCACTCCCGCTCAAGGGATGGACCAACACCATTCCTCCTGCCCTCTGCCACTTCCTAAGCCTCAGTGGACCTGATTCTGTTCTCACCGGTATTAAGTAAATTATCTGAGTTCCAAAAGTTACTTCATTTAAGACAAAGAAGGAAAGGGAAAATTATACCTGCTTTCTGCAGAAGTTCTTTTCCAAGGGTTACCTACCTTACATTGGAACTAGGAAATGTTCCACCTGGGCTCAAGCAAAAGCTGGGGAGCATTTTTTTATACCCTTTGAAATTTCCACAGAAGGATTTCATTTAATTTTCCAGGCTCCTTTGCCTTTCTCGCATAATAATAGCTGATATCATTTAGTGCAAAGCACAACAACAGCCATTAAAAATGGTTATTAGTCTGGAACTGCTTTCTTAATAGGAAACACACATGCCACACTCTGGGAGTTCAATGTTTTTTAACAGACTTCAAGTTAAATGCCACTGCGACCCTTATTTTTAAGGAGAGAGGGAGAGAGAGGAATATGTTCCTTCGGCTGAGATTTTGCCCTTAGGCAGAGCCTTGGGCAAGAGGTGGAGCAGCCCCACCTCCCCTCTGCTCCTCCCCTCAGGAGGGACCCTGCTTCTGAAACACTCCTCGGAGGATCTGTTCCTCTGCAGCGACTCATTTCTGCTGGAGGGAAGGAAGATGGTTTGGCTCTTCAGCATCCTTCCTCCCCAGCACCCGGCTGGTGCAGAGGAGCAGAGCCATGGCTCAGCACACTGCCGGCCTCCTCCTCCCTCTGCTCCCTGTGTTCTCCTTCCTGCAGGCAGAGCGAGGCCTCTGCAGGTGTGGGATGCCCTTCAAGGGAACCCTGACAAGCCTCAGATGGGCAAGGAATTGGCATGTTCTTGAACAGCGGCATTAGGACTGATCACAGCCTTGCCTCAGTGCTCTCTGCGACTGGCCAAATGCCCCTTCTAGAGCAGGAGACACTCAAAATTCCTGCCCTGGGGAAGCATAAAACTGTACATACCAACCTTCCGCGGGCTGAAATATTTCAGTGTGACGTGGGACTTCACATCACACATTTAGAAGTAACATCGGCACTTAAGGTCTTTAAGAGTTTTCTTTATTTAACTTCCCTTCCTCCCACACCTGAACCCGGTGTTCAAAAGCACAACCTGGGGCTTCCTGAATGAAAATAGTAACAGCACCATACCCACGGCAGGATAAAGTCACAGGGGAGCTTGGGGCTACTGGACATGATGGAGAATCTCTGATCCCACAGCATGTCCACTGTTTTCAGTTCTTTACCTAATAAAAGATACCCCCTTTTCCTTACAAGCCTATTTCACTAACGGGATATTTTATTAGCACTGGCAGAGAACGTCTAATGCCTATCTGACGTTTGCATGGGGCTTTGTTGTTGTTTTTGCTCCTTTCATCACCTTATAAAGGCCACACGACGATTGCGTGATGTTGAGACTTTTGGCAGATGTAACATATGTGCAACAATATTTATCATTTATTTAGCATGCTGGGTATAGCGGCTGGCAAGACGCTGCCATGCCTGACTTAAAGGCTGCTGGCATTTCCATTAGATAAAATCCCATCATGCAGGGGGTTAAGAATTCAGGCATTTCAAATCGCATCAGGCTGAATCATGATTCAAATCAGAAAAGCCAGTTTTTGGTTCACTAAGGGCTGACAATTGATGGCAGGTCACGAATATGTTCCCCTTTTTTGAACGGATGACCAGGCTAGCGCAGTATAGCTTATGTTTTTAAATAATTGGCGAAGAGAGGGGGTTCTGCACAATTCAGATGTAGCTCTCAGATATACAGTATTTCACGGTGGGATTTTCAAAGGCATTTATCTTGGCCTAGCTGTCTTGCTGCTACAGACAATTTCAGTGGAAGCAGACATAAGCCAGTAGTCATTCGCTTTGAAAATCCCACTGCAAAGTGTCTGACAGTTGCATTTTAAGGACCACATGCCTGCCAGACACAGAAAGCCTCCTGCTACGTACCGAGGTTCCTGCAGCTCTCAAGAACAGAGAGAAATATCTGTGCTGACCTGTGCTGATGGCAAGATGCAGCAAGACTGAAAGAGCTGGAGCTCCAGGTCGAGCTCAGGAGCTCAGCATCCGAATTCTCTGTACTGTCTCAGCGTCCATTGGGTGTGACAAACAAATGTGGGAATGTTTTGGACCCATATTCCATACCAGAAAGGTTAGCTCAGTGCAAACAACCTTCTTTAAGCCATCCTCATCAGCAAGATATAGCTTATGAGTTTAGTGATCACTTCAATTTTCTTTTGGTTTTTTTTTTTCCTCAAGGAAAGAAAAATTAAAATAAAAAAAACAAAACACAACAGCAACCAAGGGCTGCGAGCTTACCCTGAACCTGGCTTGCCTGAGGAGCAACAAGAAGAGTCCTTTAACTTCTGCCCACTTGCAGCTCTCTCTGTTCTCCTAGAGCAGCAACATACCACACATTTCATAATTAGGGTGAGAGTGAGAGATAAGGCCATCGGTCTGTGCACATGAAAGGAATGTGCTGGGTGTGGGGAGATGGTGCTGAAAGGAAGAGGTTTATACGACCTGGAAAAGGCTCGGGGGGGAGCAGTGCCGTGGAGGGGGAGCCACGCGTGTCAGTGAGAGAGCACACGCGTGTCAGGAAGATGTGCAGATTCCCTCCAAGTCTTGCCTTACAGGGATTAAAAATGGTAAAAATGCTCAAGTTCTGATTACATATAAACACACCGTGAAGGAGGTTTGGAGTCTAGGTAAAAGGAACAAGAGCTTTGTAGCGCTTCTCACCCCAGGGAGGGAGAACCGCTGATGGCTGTGGTCAGCGAGGTCCTGCAAACCTGCTGGGTCGGGGTGAAGGGAAGGGGGGGGGTCTTTTCCCTGTGACCGTTTTGCACCGATCCATCGCAGGGTGTTTACAAAGGCCCAGTCTGCATTTTGGAGGGCTCTTGTGTGTGTTGGTTTTGAATAGCCTTGGTCTTGGCATCAGAGACTAGCAAAGCGCACCTTTTTACAAGCTTCCAAAGTGAGAAGAGACCTCAGTGCCCAGCACAAAAGCACGCTACGGTGGCAGGGGTAGGAAAGATCATTATTTTCTGAATACAACCAGAGAAAAGTCAGGAAATATGAAATTGTAGCAAAATACAGATCCTGCAACTGCTGATATTTATTCTGGTCTCCACTACCAGTGAATTAGGTGACCTTTGGCAAGACACTTGATTTCTTTGTGCCAGTCTTGCTCCTCAGACCTTGGGTTTGTTTCCTCCAACTAAAGCTCTGGGCTCCGAGCCCACACTGCACTTCTGACCTTTCTGGGCACTTACAGCTGCTTCTGCAAACTCCAGTAAATGCCCATACTCAGTATTTCTCTTTCAGCCCATAACGCTCACTGACCAAATAGGAGACTGAGATACATCAGAATACCGGAGCCTGCTATTAACCGCATTAAAATTCCTCGGTATTAGTAAATACCTGTTAACTATCAGCCTAAAAAAAACTTCCCCGCGTGATTTGTCCTGTCTTGTTTTTTAGTATTAAAATTCAGGTCTTATGGAAATGACCTCTTTTGCTGTGCTGCTGTGCAAGAAGGGCTGGCCCAGAGCGTCAGGTGCGGGAGCGGCGAGTGGCTCCTTTGTCTCGGATAAAAGAAATACCCCTGATTTACACCACTGCAGCATCCAAGGCTTTGTTCCGAAGGGCCTCACATAGATTTCCGTTGGTGATAAACCGGTAAGGAATGACCTAAAAGTAGTCAGCTGCTCTTTTATTTTTAATATATATTTAAATGCTGTGTTGCTACCTGACAGCCGTTCTTCTGGGTGTTTTCTCCTCTGGGCAATGCAGTAGTAGAAGCAATACTTAAGCAGCAGGCTTGCTACAAAGGCGCTTGTACCAAAGCCTCGCATTTTACTAACAAAAGCAGCACATGAACCCCCTGTATAAATGGTGTGGAGCATTTTCCTAAAAAAAATAATAATAAAAAAAATAAATTAAAAAAGAATGAAAATCAATCAGGCTCTATTATTCAGTTTAAGCCCAATCTCATTGTCTACTTCTTCCTCCGGAGGCCGATTTCTGCCAGGTAGAAAATTAAGTTTCCTTCACTTTTCTTCCCTACACAATTTTTCAGTGTTTCGGCACCGTTGTTCGGTGTGGGAAACCGACTTCCTGTCTCAATAAACAAGTGCACACAAGGCTTTTCTGGGCACATAATGGGGTCTTTTTTTTTTTTTTTTTATTTTATACAAAAATCATTCCACACTTAACACATCAATGAAGCCACTTAAGCTCTACTGCATCTGAATTAAAGGGGGAATTGTGTGATCAAAGAGTGTGAAGGAACCACACATGGAGTTCTTCAGACACTTTACTTTTGTTACATTTGATACATAACAAACCCAATAAATATGCTTATCCCAGTAGCCCGTTTCATTATCTCATATCCTTATGTTTAAGAGCATTTCCTTTAAGAGCTTTTCTTTTTGCTTTTCTTTTTCCTCTGTTTTACAGCATCATAGATTTGAGGCAGTTTATTTTAAATTAAGATGCTAAAAAGACAGAGAAAAACATATTTTTTATTTCTAGGTATGCTCAAACAAGACCAAAAAACCTACTCTGAGTTTTTCCCTGGGCTTCCACTGAGCAGAGTATATCTATTCCATGACAGAATACAGATACATGTGCAGTAACCTCAAAAAGGGGTTACTGGAGGCAAGACTTGCACAGAACACAGTGAAAGAGAGGAATGTTTCCTAAAATTCTCTGCAATAATTCTCTGCATATTCAGCACTCTTCCCTACACTCTAGATCAAACTGCTTAGAACAATAAAGGTTTCATGTCCCTTCCCTGATGCTTTCCTTTCTGGGAACAACCGTGGATTTGCAGCTAAGAGTATTTCTCCAGAATTACATCAAAATAACAAAGATCCGCCTGTGCCCGTTTTTTTCCTCATTTCACATGGAAGCAACCACTTTCTCCAGGCAACAAAGAAGCTGCGAAGTGTGATTTTGGGAAGTGCTTATCATTCATAGCCAACACCAATGTCGGACTGGTCAGAGGTTCTGCTCTCAGAACAGCTCTGGCTGAGCCAAAGCAGGACCTTGTTCCGTCCCTACAGTGACAGGAGTTTTTGGATGGTATGATTTACACCCAGGCAGAATAGACAGCCATATCCACCGCCCTGTGAGGAACCTGAATTTACACAAGGAATTTTGATCAGATTTATGTTGGAAACTCTGTGTGCTCAGAACTATGCGTAATATGATCTACAGCAAATAACCACTGTTATGCATCCACCAGACCTCCAAGATAACTTATTTGGAAGTCAATGACAGGTGCTTTTAGCAGAGTTGCTCATTAAAAGGCGTTTTAAAATGTAATTTTTAAAATTGCCTTTGTATCTTTTTGTTTTTCCTGTCTTACCCCCATTTTCCCCAAGGGGTCTTGGCAGAAACGCTTGAGACAACATATTCTATCCATTGAAACAGTGAGATCAGAATCCGCTTTGGTAAACCCGCTGTCTGCCACACAAGATTGGTTTCTTTCTTCTCTAAAACTGGATGAGAAATTATCCTGCCCTAAAAATCAGAGATTAAATTGAACATATCCAAATGCTTCTCAAAGACTTATGTGCAGCAAAGGCACATGAGTGGGGGAAAAAGCACCTGAACTACCAGAAAAAAAAAGTATTTTCTGCTCTGTTTAATTCCCATCATTAAATGTCATGCCTGTGTAATGAGCACGGCCGGGTTATAGCTCCCTTTGTTTCTCTGAGCAGTGTTTATCTCTTGTCGCTTCCCAAATCAAAACAACTAAACAAAACCACCCCCTGCCAACAAGACAGGGTCTCAACTTCTAAGTAGGACACATCTTCATCTCTTCACTCCAGCTGAGCTCCCACTAAAGTTGGTAGGGACCCAGCTAAGTACAGATGAGGTAAGACTTGCAATATCTGACCCCGTGTCCCTCAACCACAGTCTATAAATGCCTCTTACAGCTCAGAGACACCTAACTCTAGTAACAGAGCTTTCCTGCCACCATATTCTTACCATGACTTTAACAACGTTTTTACAGGGCCTGCCATGACAGACAGTTCCCTGGAATCATGGAAACTTGTGACAATAGCAGTATTCCTTAAAAGGGTCTCGAAAAAGGAAGATGCCTTTAAGACTCATGGTTGAGGAGGAAGATCTTGTAAAACATAACCCAAAGGGAACAGACAATTTCAAAAGCTAGAAAGCAAAGAGAATGAATCTCACATATTACTTTCCTAATCTCATTGTTTTAAGACTCATGATGCAAATATCACGGTGCATGAGTCTTGAATGCTTCAGTTAGCAATACTGCACCAACATCTGATTGCTACGAAGTATAAAAAGAAAGTGCTTGGCGACCAGGAAAGGAGAATCAACACCAGCAGCCTGGCTGATACTAAACACTAACATTAAAATATCAACCAACACAACCGTGCTTACCCTTTGTCCATGGCGCATGGGCAAACATTTATTTATAGTAGTGGTATACACATGAAATTTTTCGTCATTGCTTTTTTTCTATGCAAATCGGTATTAGTCATTAAATCAAAATTTAAGAAGCATTGAGCAGCCAGCAGATGGGTAGAAAAAGCCTGCTTGAACCTCCTTTAAGCTCCTGCATCCCATTTATCGGTGGTGTGAAATGTCTACCCAATGCACATCCATGTTATCGTGTCTAAAATGATCTGGCTGAAACAAATAGGAAGAACAGAAGAACACCAAAGACGTTTTTATCATCTCAGGTTTTTCCACAATTGAAATCCTCGTCCAATTTTGGACTTTTGTCTCGTTTTCTAAACAGGAGCTTTTTAAAGGCAACTGTACTGGGTGTGGTAATCCAGCGGCATTAGTGGTTCTAATCACCTTTTGCTTTTGAGAAGATATGCTTTGGGGGAAACTAACGGAGGAATCATCAGATACCAGCTTTTAAAACAGCCTGATTACAGGAATTTGAGGGAAAAGGTGGAAAGGCTGTAAAATCTGGCTGAAGTCCTTGCCAAAACACTTAAAAGATAATGAAACAAAGCAGCATTTAGTTTTTTTACAGAATAAATTGAGATAAGAGACCGCAAAGACCCACTGATGCCTCTCTAAACTGCTACAGATATTTAGTCTGGCAATACAGCACTTCTAACAATTAAACTAATTCCCCACTCAGAATTTTTTAATCTTGATTTAAATTGTGATGTAAGTTTCAAAAAAATAAAAAGTGGATATTTCAATAGGGTCATTTCATTTGTCTTGCTATAAGAAATAAGGTTTCCCTAGCTGTATTAATTCAATTAAGCTTAAAAACTGTCCTGGGAGGAATACAAAACAAATAGAAAACTTATCCATATGTAAACTAAGGTATTTCTATGGACTTAACAAAACCAAGAAGAAAAGGTTCTGTCCATCATGTGGACAGAGATGATCCTTCATGGGTTTCGATGCAGCAGAGGACAATTATTTAAAGATTTATTTCAGCTTTTAAAGCTGTTCCTGACAGTATAAAGGTATCTGCAGAGCTTTGGATCCTCACATTTGCCATTCACCATTTACAATGGATCATTCAAGTCCATGAGTCTAAAGTCCTTCATTATGAGCCATAGCCATCACTTCCTATGCAAGAAAAAGTACTTTTATAGTGAAGAATTACCGAAGAAGCACCTTCAACTAACACTTTCTAGCTTCATATATTTTCATGGGTTGCTTTAGGCAGGACCACTTGCCAGTGAAGCATGTTAGACCTACAATTACCCCTGCAAGCAGAAAACAAATAACTGGTTTCATGCCTGATGGCAATTGGGTACCTGCTCAACAGAAAGGGAATTCCAGCAGCTGCTTTAGCTTCTTTTGCTCCAATATAGGAGCTGCCAGGAAAACCCTCCTCACTAACCTCAGCCACCATGATGGCACATGGAAGCACAAATTCAAAAGAGGCCTGAGGAAAGGTGTATCTGGAGTTAATGTATGGGTGTGAAGTGAGTAGAAACCAGCACAGTCCTCGTAGGCATGGACAATGTTCCCTTCTACTAATCGAAAATTATATTCTGTACTAGAAGCAGATTTCTCATAGCTCTGTGGCATATCCATCCCATGGTAGTAGCTGAAAATCAGGCCTAAAACCTGGAGGTCATAATGTCAGGGACTAAAATGATAAAGCCTCACACATCAGAGAGGAATACTGAAAATAGACAAAAAATAATGTTTCTTGCTTCATGCAAGTAATCCCAACAAGATTCTGGGTTGCCCAAACTATGTTGCTCAGATGGCACCACTGGGCTATTTTCATAGCATTCAACAGAAAAAGCCACCACCACGATACTGTCCTGCACAGATGCTCCTCAACCCTCCAACTACAACTTTCTCTTGCTTTCACTCCATTTTAACTAATTCAAAAGAAATTTTAGAAGTGTTAAGTTTCAGTGCCTCCAGGGGAAGACCACAGCTGTCACCTATGAAATAGGACTTAGCCAAGCTGGCATCTGAGTCCCTTCCTCAGATCTGGACCTTAGTCTTCAGTGGAGCCACTGAAAACAGCGATTCTACATGCAAAAATAGCACAGAAAAGTGTACACTTTATGTACATGTGAAACAAGGAGACAAATAGTACGAATCTTTCTCTAGCTGTCTCACAACAGCATCTCCCTTTCAGAGAAGAATTGGTCACCGCAAGGAAAGATTTGTAGCACAGGATAGAACTCATTGTGAGCAAAAGCGCGAATCTGAGCCATGACATTTTAATTTCAGACATATCTGAAGGTAGGAGAGTCACTCTGTTCTGACTGAACTTTAGATAAGCACGCACCGTGCCATGGTTTTGGTCTACTCACAAGATTCTTCAAATTTTCACTGTAGTAGGAGGAAAGAGAGAAAGAGGGAGAAAAGAAAAAAAAAACACAACAAAACAAGAAAGGGGAAGAAAAAGAAAGACTTTGGTTTACAGGAGGTGTTTTATTGTGTCGATACCCAAAGGCTGGATTCAATAAAACCTCCATCTGGCTCTCACACAGAGCAAGCTCGTCTCAGACCTCGCAGCAGCCCTCCTCACCTCCAGAGTCAATTTTTGGAGGCTTGTGAGCATTTCCATGAGCTTCCCTTCTGCCCCAGCAGGACAGGGCTTTTTTACAGAGCCAGACCCATAGAAAGCATCTCTCTGACTTACATTTCTTTTGGAGATTGAGGGTGACTTCAAACCCAGAGGATGTGCCAAGCATGCTTTAACAACTTGGCTTCAGAGAATCAACCATTCCCCATGTGCTGGAGTACAAATAAAGCTAAAGCAGTTGCTGAAACTCTGTGTGTAGGGTTTATTGAGCAAGGTTCCCCGGCTTTACATACAGAGGGGGCCAGACAAGCTGTTTATGAGGGTCTCTTATGGGCTTACTCTCTACAAATACATTTCCACCCATCCAGCTGAAACTTCAGTCACCAACTTTTTTTTCATGGCTGAATCAGGACATGGGGTTAAAAATCCTCAGAGATGCATAAAGCTCTGTCCCACGGCCCCTATTTTCTGATCTATCACATACTCAGGTACCAGAACTATAAGCATAAAATAAGAGCCTGGAAAGACAGTGAGATAAATGATACACACGTCAATAAAAAGGAACCAATTAATTAGACAGAGCTGATAGACATTTAGTCCTTTCTCAAGTAAAACAAATATCAATTCCCAGGGACTTGGTTTTTGTACTATATGATCAAAAAAATCTTGTTTAAAATACTACTTTGTTTTTTAAAGCAAGCAGCATTTTATTTGTTTAATAAGTTAATTCCTCTCTGTTAATTTCCACATAGTCTTTTCTCCTCCTGAAAGTTCATTTTATAGCTGGCATTTCAGCTCCCATTTTGTTTCGCAGCAAAGACACACAGACAGACAATAACAGAAAAACCTATTCCTTTCTTAACAGATAACACTCGTATCCTGTTACAGAATTTTCAGGCTGTAAATCAACTTGAAAAGCTAATTTAAGGATATTCACTTGCACTGTTCAGGGCTGTATAAACATTCCAAATTCCAATTTTTCAAAAAGACATATGCGAACATTTAAAAGGGATTTAAAGAGCCATTTTGCAGTTAAGAAGATCTAGAGCTAGCATTCTATTTTTCTTCAACGAGATTATCATGTAATATTAATATACAGAAAAAAAATATTTCCAGCGTCCCTATGTATTTATGAGGTCCTAAGGGATAGCAGAATTCCTTTAGCCGAGAGGAAGGCTGGAAGAAACTGCAAGAATAGGACCGACTGTTGAAACATCAAATAGACGACAGAATTCGCTCATACACTGCAATTTCTGCGAAAGTGCTGCGGTGTTGGTTTTCACTGTATCTGCCCGTTTAATTGTTTCTGCCTGTTCATTTCTTTGTCCGCTGAAACCACTAGCCTAAGGGAGATTTAGAAATCAAAAGGTAGGGCCGAGGTTGAACAGGAAATGAACGCCGGTGTGGCGGCGTTATTAAAGTAAAAAAGTAAAAAGTTCAGGAGTGGGTCTAGGAACTGGCGTATTAGTACATGGCTTAAGCGCCATCTCCTTCTCTCCCTGCTCTTTCTGTCGTTGGGTTGCTGCTACAAATAACAGGGAAATCCGCGTGGCAAAGCACCCCGGCTTCGGGGAGCTGCAGCGGTCAGGATGTGTCCTCGGGAGCCTTGCCCTGCCCGCATGCACCCAGGACCCCTCTGAGGACAAGATCTGCCTTTGATTCGGTGCCGGCGCAACCGTCTATTTTCCCCATGTATCCCTTACCCATGTGGGAGTTTGTGTAGACAGAAAGCTCGATCAGGGAAAGAGAGCAATGTGCAAGCTTCTATTTTCGGTGGGGGAACGCAAAATGAACTTCCAAAGTTCAGGGCTCCTCGCCCCGAGGCTGGGTATAGCACCAATGACACACTTCATGAAAATAAACAGAGCTGGCGTTAGAATCGAGGCAAGGAGGTTTTATTTTTTCCCCCTTTTTTAAGTGCACTCTATCTTTCCCCTCCTCTGCTATCTCTCTTGCCTTTTTCTCTGATCTCCAGGACAAAAGATTCAACAATCAGAGATTCAAACCCCAAGCAAGGAGGATATGTCCTTAAAATACCACATGGCCAATAAAACCTATTTTACAACGTATCTCACCTTTAACAGGCAAATTGACCAACGTAAGCAAAAACTGACCCAAAAGCCTTTTATAAAAGGGCCAAAAAAACCCAGCCCTCAATTACAGCTGTTTAAACAGCCACGCAGTTATCAGAAAAATACCCAGATTTTTAAAAAAAAATCGCAATGCTGGGAGTTTCACCGCATAAACGTGCTCACCAACCAAAAGGTACGAGGCCATGGATTTCAGGAATTAATTTGGGTTAATTCAAATGGCAAAGATGAGGTAGGCAAAATAACAAGCAATTACCTTTTCCTGCCTTTGAAGAACAATGAATTTGGGACTGGTCCAACTTCAGAAAGAGTGATTGCAGATTTTATGCCCTGAGAAAGCTCTACCCTGTGAATACATACAAAATGTATGTGTACACGCATGCTATATATGTACTTTTTATATACATACACTGATCTGTATTCCGTAACACTCTGCACTTGAAGGATTAATTAAAGATAAAATTCAATTATTTATTGCATGCCCTGCTAATTATTTCTGAAGCTCTATAAAGAGAGCAGGAAAGCAAACCAACACAAGACACAATTAAGCAGAAAGGCAGCATTTGTGTGGTCACTTGGCGAATTCAACCTGCAAAACGTTTATCATTTAACCGTTTCCTTTATATTGTGCGTCAGGGTGGAAGGGTTTGAAAGAAAGGCAGAATTACAAATTTGACTTAAATATATTTTTGAGGAGGAAATATCTATTTCTAGGAGTATTGACAATCACTTTAGTGGATAATAAGCAACATTAAATAAAACATGTAGCTAAACAGGCATTAAAGGCCTTTTACATACTTGGAAGAAAAGAAAACAGTTTTTTTTCTTTTTTTTCCCTTTTTTTTTTTTATGCTGCAGACTGCAGGCATTTTGGTCTATCTCTGTCAAGTGCAATTCTTTCTTGATGAATGACAAGGTACGATAATAGGCTGCCGTTACCAGGGCAACCAGACAGCAGAGCTGTGTGCCTTGAATTTTGTCATCTGAAAATGAAACCAGAAGCAAAAGAAAAGCTGAGAATCGAGCGACAGATTA
>VZZY01010282.1:1647-19479 GCA_013400335.1 Eurystomus gularis | reverse complement strand
GAGGGGGCTACATTGCGAGCAATTAAAATTACTGTAATATGTAGTATATGTGTATCTGCATGCGTCTGTATTGCAGTTTCAGATGTCATTCGTCAATAGGCTTTTATTCCTGATTTTCCAGCCACTCCCTTTGTTCCAAAAAGATATAGAAAGCTTTAAAAAGTACCTTTCAGAGAGGTCTTGCCAGCTCATCCACCTTTACAGTAGGTGTCTTTGCAGTGTTGCTCTCCGTCCTGCTCCCAGCCACACTCCAGCCAGTTCCTCCCAGCCCCAGTCAGCCTTTAAGAGGCTGCAGCTGAGACCCCAGGGTGGGCAACCAACACTCATTCCTGTAGTTTATGCTGGGCAGCTGGCGTGGGGCCTTAACGAGCATGGAGTTGTTGGGCCCATCCATGCCTAAAAAGGACTCCCTCAACCCAAGGATTCGTCCAACACCTTAACCTTGGGTTGGGAAAGTCTCTGCCATGGTCTCTGCAACGTGCTCCTGGATCAGGCCCAGGCACACAAGGACTGGCTTTGATTCATTAGTAGGGTCACAGACAAATGTAGGGGGCATTCAGCAAAAGGTTGAAAGCAGAAAGACTGAAGAGGAGCCAGTTGTCACACTCCAACCTGTGATCAACTTTTAAGCAGCCAGGATGTCTGGATCTGGGCTTAGATCAGGCTTGGACCTTTTGGAGATGAGCTAAAACTGTAGCAGTCTATCTTCTCCTTTGTACTCCAAAACTGGAATAAAGTAGAATCAAAACACATGTAAACCTTGGGTTTGGAAAAGATGTCTAACCTGCAAAGCCCAAACTGTTGATGCACAGTATAACACAGCCACCAGCCTTCACAAACACACCGTAACATTCATAGCTGAGGCAAAAACTGCCTCCTCAAGCCATATGAACTAAACCTGTAGCACATTTCCTCAGCAACGTAACCTGAAACCTCATAATATTCACGTTTCAGAGCCACCATCTTCCATACCCTTCACAGATTTTTTACGGACATCTTCTCTTACTAACTTCTCAGGTGAGCAGATAAAACCTCGTTCCTACTATTTTGTGGGAGAACTGTTGATAAAATAAGCCTCCTGTAATTTCTCTGCTGTCCCTCAGGCAAAACTCCCCTTGATCCTCGCACAGTGTGGGTGAATCATTAGGCTCCCGTACCTAAGGAGCAGGCATTTCTGCCAACTTTAAAGATGAGGAAACCAACACAGAGAAAAGCTGCTGGAGTCAAACCCTTTGAAGTCAATGGGACTCTTTCGTTGTACTTCATCTGGTTTTGGACCAGGCTTTAACAGCCTCCCACGGCACTGTGAAATAGGACCTAGTGCTCCTGGCTCACAACTTGGGGCCTCAATAAGCCAAATTTCTTCCCAACAAGCTTTCTCTCAACATGCTGATTTAAAATGTAGTTAATTCAATTAAATAAGAATGCAAAGCAATAAATGTTGCTTAACTAAAATTACCTTTGTGCAGGAAAATTATACTCTAAGCACGGCAGTCATAAAGATTACGTGTTCTTGAAATAAAAATTCATAACTTATGCATGTCTTTACATGGGGAAATCAGTTACCTGATTTTTAAGATATCTAAAGGAAGTGATTGTCCCTAATGTTTCCCCATAGACACCCAGTATAATGGATTATAGAAGAATGACTTAATTTGCTGGCACCTTGACTGTCTTTGAATATTTTCCATGGAAAAACGAAGTGATTTTTCTCAATATCATCACTTGCATGATTGACTTTTTTGCCGTGACAAGTCCAGGACATTTCAGTTCTCCTGATTTATTTTTGCTTGACTCGTATCCTATGACTGTGTCTACATGGCATTGAGGAGAGGAACCCCTGCTAACTCTGGCATCAGCAGCAGTCTGGTTGCAACAGCAGCTTCATTCCACATGGACTAATTAGCTTCGGTTTTCAGGCAAGATTGTTGCGTTAAGTACAGTTGTGCTAAGTTTTGGAGCCACATTAATATAATCTACGTGTTACACATAGCTTTAGCTGAAATCCTGCACAGGTACCAGCCACTGCTTTTTGGGGCCGAAAATGTAATCTGGCTACCTCCTTTGCCATTCTCCATTCAAGCAAGTGGTTGCGAGGGCAATGACAAACTTATCTTTATTGCAAGTTGTTTTCCAAACCCTTTATTTGAAAGCTGGCTTATTCCTCCTGCACATCTTTTCCATTCAGTTTTCAAGAGGTAACAGGACTCTTCAACTGAATTCCTCTATTACCAGCTGGATTTGTGAAATGTAAAGGTCTTACTCTTGAAGAGGTTATCTTCTAACTCCCAAATTGATTTTGTGCAATGCAAAAAGCAGTATTTAGATTTTTAAATTTCCTGCTTTGTCCATCCTTTCTACATTCTCTTGTTTCTGCACTGTAAGAAAAGAAGTTCTGCTTTATCTGACTCACTAACTCCCCAAAATCAGGAAATCTGGAGAACACAGCAAAATCCAGGTACCACGTGTCAATTCTACTTCTCCCCTGTCACATACCACCACGTAGCACAGGTGTCCTTTGCCACATGGGAGATCCCGCTGACCCACGGAAACCAAACTTTGGGAAATGCTCCTTTAAGCCTTGGGCACATCTTATACCTGCTTTGGCCAAATGGAAAAGCAATCGTGTCAAAAGAAAATATCTACATCTTGGCTCATTGTAAATTGCTTTTGGTAGCTCGGCCTAAGCCCACAGTTGGGTGAGGCAGTAGAGTACGGCCATCATGACTATGTATTATTTTAAAGATGGGAATTGAACTATGGCCTCCTTAGTTTCAGAGCCATGTCTTAACCACTAGACCATCCTACTGCTGCTTTATAATCTTCCTTCTGAGCACCTCCGCCTTAACTCAAGCTGAAGCTGAATTATGGCTCTTCTTATCCCTGATAAGCCAAGGGAGCTGTGGAAGAGCAAGTTGAAGTTTACTCAGCCTCATGCATCCATCAGCAACATGTTAGCTAGTTCCCAGTTGTGGAATCCTGATTAGCAGCGATGGTGGAAGAGGCACATGGGAAAGGGCGGGGTTTTCAAAACCCTCCATTGAGCGTGGAGACATGACAGCTCAACAAATCACCTTTAGATCTGTGAACTCAGCAGATTGTTTCTGGAAGTTGTTGAGAGAAAATAAATATGGAAAACCACAATGTCATTTCTGAGAGTCACTTTTCAGAGCCTGACCACATTTTAAGTATCTGTTAAGTGATGTCCTTTCTCCTATCATGCTTCTTGCCAAAACCAACGTTGTATCAATCTCCTGACAAAGACAAGTTTGACGCTGGGATTCCAGACACCAAAACAAATAATACCACCTACAGCCCTTGTGAGTCACGGAACTCATGTGATTTTTTTTTTTTTTTTTCAGAAATAAGCCCCAACTAATTCTTAGTATAAGAGGCTCAAAAAAGGAAATAACGTAGTTAGCGAGGCTTTCCCCTCTGTGAATGATCTTGTGTTCAAAGGAGAGAGAATGGTTTATAAATATCCTGAAATACCACAAAGAACACATCTTTATGTGTTTAATGAATTTCCTATCTGGACCCAAAACCACCCTGCGTAGTCATGGACATGGACTACCTCTGGAGAACTATCTGCTTGTGGCAAGGTGTACAGCTTCCTTTAAACTCCATGGGATGTAAAGGTGCTGCATTCCAATGCTGTGGATGCGAACCAGCTCCAGACCTAGTTTTTATATATCCGCCTATGTTGACATGGCTGCACAGCTCCCAGACCACCGTCAGCTCAGCTTGGCCAGCTCTGGACACAGGCGAGAGAAGCTTTGGGCTCCTTGCACCTGCCTGGGTAGATAAGTCCTCCTCTGCGGCTTGTGGAGAGCCAGCTCAGGTACATCCCTCACCAGGCAGGCCCTCAGCAAGCTTCTCCAACAGTCCTCCCTGAAAACTATCTCAGGGATAAAAGCAGCATTTATAAAGCGGGCAGGGAAAAAGAGTCCTTTTGGAAACACACAATGCTACGCTTACGTACATGGCATCTGGATTCGCTGGTTACGGGTACATTAAAATGTATTTAAATGCTGGTATTAAATGAGAGCCTTCCTAGTGCTTCTTACTTTGAGTGCAGTTGTCCAATAAATTATTTTGGAAATGGCTCTAGACTTCTGCAATAATAGGCTCTTGGCAAGCAATAGGACTCTTAAAAGAACCACTTTATCATTATGAGAAGATCATAAATGAGGGTTAACTCATAGATATGGTCGTTTGCTAACCATCAGAGGTAATAACAAAATATGAGCCACTTTTAAATGGACTGCCAAGGAAGAACCTAGGGGAAAAAAAACCTGTCACCAGTCCACAGCAGCCCAACAAATGCAGGCAAAATGTATTACACCCTGCAGTCCAGCAGATCCTTTTTCTCTCAGAGAGTATTGGCACAAAATATTTTTTTCTTTGAGAGGAATCACAGAACTGTCTTGTGAACCTCATCTCCAGTGGACATGGAGAACAATGTACTCCTTTCTCTGCGCCTTTCTTTTATGTATTTGAAGGCAATTTTCAAGTTTCCCTTTCATCCCTCTATTCTCTTGAATAAAAAACCCCAGTTCTCTCAGATGGCTTTTTTTCCTCCCAAAAAAAGTCATTACTCATAAACCTCTAACCACTCTCGCTGTTTTTTCCTACAGAGTGATTGCTTCATGTCATTGCTGAAGCACAGACCCAAGAGAAGATATTGTCCTAGGCCCAAGGCTCTGCTTGGTAGAGGAGCATGATTATTACTTATCCACAACATCCCGACACGATGACATTGCTGACTCAGGCTGAGATAGCTGGCACTGCATATACATGCTAAGAATATAGTAATTGTTACTCTTCACACTCGACAAGGTGGCCCTTCAAGAATAAAGCAACGTCTGGCAAAGAGCTGAGCAAAAAATGAATCAGTTGTTCATGGAAACATGCTACTCTGAAAAAAATAACTCTCAGACACCATGGAGATGGGGACTATATTGATAGAGAATTGAGGGACTCAAGCTGTAGTGACAAAGGAGACCAAATATTTGGAGTATGAAAAGAAACAGCCTAGTCAATTAACTTAACTGTTTTCATAACAGTTGGAGAGTCTCCTACATCTACATTGGCAAGTGGGTGGGGGGTTAAGATAGCTGTCACACTTTGATAAGTAGGCCACTCCGTTATGAAAGATTAAGGCCAGAGATGCGGATGCAGCTGAGTGTAAATGAGACTCCCAAGAGTGAAGATCAAAGTGGGTAGGAAAACCATAGTAAAGCATGAAAACCAAACTTCCTACCAGGAATTTAAGCATGAAAGGGCCATGGTAACTTTCAGCTTCAAGGCCAGAGGCTGAAGAACTTATTGAAAGCTGTTGGAAGGCCTCTGTGCCAAGCTTAGATAGTCCTCACTGAAAACAGACAGGAAAAGAGGGGGTTTCTTCACGTCTAATAAAAAGAATCAACTTTGCAGGCTAGGAAATCGGGCTAACAAAGTAAGACAAGATACAGCTTTGATATTTCTTGGCGTTTTTCTCCTACAAATGCGAAGACCACAAAACTTTAAAAAAAGCCCAGAGGGCTCTTGTCTGTTTGTAGTCATGTAAACCACTGCTCATCAGAGAGTCTTTCTGGCCAAAGAATTAAAGCCGTTTCCTTCCTGGCCCCATTTGTTAAAGATTTTGTCTCTGCTGCTTCACTACATTACAGCTGGTGGGGGCTTTGCAGGATGTGAGGGGTCTTGGAAATCTCTTCCACAACAAGGTGATATTTATGCACTCTCCTTTGGTGTAGGAGAACAAGGTGCAACAGTCTAAGTTTCGTGTTCTCTTTATTGTAGTTACTCTGCACACTCACTACTCAATTTGTAGAGTTTACAGCTACCGGATGAAATCCCGGCAGATTTTTCACTGCTGTCAGTGTAACAGTGTTATTACCTTAGCCATTCCCCTCACTCTGTGAATGACTTTAATGGGAAAATTGGGGTAAACCATTCCATTTTCCTGTGCCTGTAAAACGGGGCATTTAATAATTCTTGTATTTACTCTACAAACTGCAACACAGCTAACAGATCATCTGAACATCTGATAACCTATTGCTCATTACCACATTGTAACCATTAAGTTTGTGGAAATATGGTATGTGAGTAGTAGGAGCGAGGTCTGCGCTGATGTTCTGGTCAGAGGGAACAATAAAGGGACCACTGAAGAGCCGGTTTGGCAATGGTACTTCTCACTTTTCAAATCCCAGCCTCCTGTAATTAACTTTTCTAAAGCATGCAAAGAAAGAAGAGTGGGCTAGCAAGCTCTGCTCATGGATGCTTGCTCGTGTGCTCTGATTGCAGCAGAGCTTCTCTCAAAGGTTCTTTCCAGCAGATGCAGCTCATTGCAGCTTTCAGTGGAGGAGGAATAGGGGCGGTATCTCCCACTGCAAATGCCAGCACAATTACAAGCGCTATCACTGCTTAATCTGGGTTTAAAAGTCCTGTTTAAAAAAGGACAGTTTACTGGGCAATGGAGCATTCTGAGCAGGCTAAGGGAAGGCACGGCTGCACCCTGCATCAGTGCTGCCAGAGCTGGTCAGCTGGAGGTGAGGAAGGCAAATTCTGCCTTCCATTGTAGTTGCCCTACAGTGACTTCTTCTATCCCCGTGGATACTTCATGGTGGGAGCACTTCAAGTGCCTCATCGCTGACCTTGCACTTGAGACTGAGCTGCACACACCAACCTAATCCTGTCCCAGCACCTTCCCTTTTACAGCTGAGGTCAGAGTTTATGATGGGAGACATATCCCTTGCTGATTTGTTTTCCCCCTTTCCAACATTTTTCTCCTCTGCTTTCTCATTTCAGCCTTTTCTTTCTTACCAAGTCACTACCTCTCTTGATCTCCAGCGACCTCTCTCTTACTTTTGGGAAAAGGAGTCAGATGTAATATTCCCCCTTCTTACACTTCAGCTCTGCCCCTTGCAAGCACGTGCAAACCTCAGTTTTGTCATTGTAACTCTGCAGTAGCAAATTTAGCAGAACTAGACAGGGGCTTAACTGCCCCAGCAATTGAGCGCAGGTCATGTAGCCAGGCCTGAACCAGCTAACCTTAGTAATATTTCTGCCAAAACATGTAACATCCACTTCAGCACGATCTAGCTCAGCAAGAGCTCTGCATACCTGCTCAGGTAACTAGGTCAGTCTAATTTCTGAGCTGTTGCACCTCCACCCCACCATTACCTGTTAGCAGTGCCATTGGCTCTGGTAGCCCAAGCCATAATCTCGTCACACCTCTGGCAGCAGAGTTGAACTCTGTGATGAACTTCCAGCCCACTGGCCATCCACAGGCATCGTTACAGGTGGCACCAGTTCGTTCCCATCTGTTTTATTCAAAGCTCTCCCTCCTCCCCTTCCTGCAGAAAGCAATCCTTAACTAGGTGCACAAGAAGATTTAACCAGCAGCTTCCAGGAGAGCCTGAATGATTTACATCAGCTGGGGACTGAACCAGATTCTGTTTAGCTTTAGTCCCCTGTTTCAGAAACAACAATGTTATGAATAGTCCTTTTAAGTTCATACATCTTGTATAAATATCTGAAACATGTATAAAACCAAGGAGAGGAGGGAATTCGTTAAGGTGGTCCATGGGAATATTACTTTGAGAAATAAGGGACTGCTTAGGAGAGTTAAAATCACCTTATCCCACTGCTTTTACTTAAGAAAGGGGGGGGGGGGGCAAACTAAACCTAAGGAAGTTTTTGCAAGCAATGGTAGGGGTTAGTTTGTGGAAGCATATTCCCAAGGAACTCATGAAAGCATTAGTGTGTCTGTCCAGCTGCTCTAAAAAAATGCACAATTGTGATTCTTCTGTATTCTACCGTAAAATTCCCAATCAGCCAGGTCCGAATTCTGCAATCAGTTGTAATCTTTCAATAGAGTTCAATGGATATAAGGGCAGGCCCCGTGTGCTCGTTATTTAAAGTAAATAAAGGGGAGAAATAGTGAGTCAAATTGTGACATGGGCCGTGATCTTAAGAAAACCCCCATAATTTTTAAGAGACCTATTCAAGCCAACTTTTTAGGACAAAACAGTGCATGCATTGAATTTTCAGTTCAATTACATCATGTCACACTGATTTCATCTGGTTACCGCATGTTATTGGTGGGACTGTAACTCGATGCAGCTCAATACAGCTTGTGGCATACTGTGATTTATTACAATTTAAATGATAAAGCACCCAGGAATGTTCAGGCAATAGGATTACTGCATTGACTGAATGTTCAGACACCTATTTTTAGAAAAGAGATGTTGGTCTGTGCAATATTGTTACTGAAGGGGCATTTCCCTTATCACGCAGCACTGCTTGATCTTTCCTCTGCATTTTATTATTTTTAAGCAGTTTATGTAGACCTGGATGTGACAGCATTTTATTTATCAAAGGTAGGACTACGTTCTCAACACACTTTTCTGGGTCGCCTTCTGAAAGAGAGACTAACTGGCAAGATAAATCAAGCCCAAGTCCAAATTTTGCCTGTAGTTTAAGAAGACTCAAGACTTGGGTTCTGGTTTTGCTACGTTTTTCCAGGGGTGGGTCAGTAATGATCATTGCTGAGGAGCAGGAACAGGAGTAGAACTTGCCTAGAACGCACTCAAGTCTATGGATGCCAAGTTCTTGGTTCACACCATCCTGCAATCTCATAAATTACCAGCTAGATTCTCAAGGCTGGAAACGGTTGGGACCCACAGCTCTGGACAGACAGACAGGAAGTGGAAAAACGATGTTCCTTTCTTTTGTTTTACAAATAGTTTAAAGCAGGCTATATGCCAAAACAAAAATAACCACGAAACTGAAATAATTCATGAATAACATGGCACAACAATAAAAGGTTGGGCATTACTGCAGTGGATTCTTTAATTTAGCCAAGAAGAGAAAGTGCTAAAAATCAACACAAAAGAATCCCATTAGACCATTAGTAGATGAAAGGCTGGTTCCAACCACTTTGGTTTACTCAGCTGGATTTCTTTAGGAAGATTGAATGGTGAGGTAGGTCCTAGCTCTCCATTTTTTGTGTTTCTCAGCATCGGGTAGAGACTGTGGGTGTGTGGCTGTAGGAAAGGAATCTGATGTGTGTGTTTGGAAAGACAGTAGTAACCGTTATGCCCATCATATATCAAATTGGTCCATCTCTTTGATACACCAATCAGAGAAAGTCTTGCGATGGCTCCAAAAATTTGTTCCTGTCTTGACAACAAACTCCTCATTTTACATGAAAGCATCAGCAATTTCTGGGAAAAAGATTAAACCTAGTTCCAAACTTCCTCTTGATATGGATAAAAAATGTCTAGGAGAATGGGCTTGACTAATCTCAGCAGGAGCAAGACCACCTGCTGGTGAGCTCTTGGTTCAGTGCTTTAACATCTGATCTTACTGTCTCTGGGTCAAAAAATATGCCTGGTGCAATTTTGACAATAACATTAGAGTCCGCTTAAGAAAGAATTTCTCCCATTGCGTGTGTGGGTTTTGCATCAACCAAAGCCCAGCTCTTAGGAAAACAGGCAAGGCTCCGAAGGCAGCAGAGAGAAAGAAAAAGCCAAAACTCAGAAATAAACTCATTAAAAGGCAGATAGTCCCTAGAACACCTGTTACTTTTGCCTGCTGTTTTTAACAGCAAGCAAGGCAAAGCTGAAGTCTATGAAAAGATATTCTAGCCCAGATGATGCAAAAAGTAGCAGGGGCAGGCTGCTACCAAACCCCCCTGGGCTGTTTTGGATCACACAGTGGGATTGGCATTAATGCAGCTCTGCAGTCACCACATTGACTGCACCATAGCGGAGATGGAGCTATGAAGTGCAAGGGATCCCTGTGTCCCATCTGAGTGACTATGAAGTGCAAGGGATCCCTGTGTCCCATCTGAGTTGACTACAAAGTGCAAGGGATCCCTGTGTCCCATCTGAGTTGACTATGAAGTGCAAGGGATCCCTGTGTCCCATCTGAGTTGACTACGAAGTGCAAGGGATCCCTGTGTCCCATCCAAGTTAATGCTTCACACGGCAAACCCCATGTTTTTTTTGTCAGCTACCGCTTAGCTATGGTACTCCCTCACCCCGTAAACTTCTCCTGTATTTATCTGGTTGTTATATTTATTTAAAAAGAAGTCTGGCTATCAGTCTACCCTCGCAGGAAAAATTTCATCATAGAAGAGCCTATGTGTAGAGCCAGCGAGGCTTTTATCATGCTCAATTTAAATAAAAAAAAAAAAAAAACAAAAAAGAAAGCAGGACTTCCCATGCACGCAGATAGCAGCTTCTTAGTCTGGAGGTCAAAACAAACGTAGCTTCTGAAGAAGTTTGAAGTCTTGATTTAGCAAAGATTTGTATGCATGCCTTCTCTATGTGACTTATTTAGGCTAACGTAAATTAACACAGGAACCTTTTCTTTTTTTTTCTTTTTCGCAAAATCATAGTAATTTTTTTTCAATAATCAGGTAGTACTCATATAATGGCAGCTAACTGGCATTGCAAATGCATCTGAACCTGGCCCTTACTTCAGCTCACAGGGCCTCCACGAGCTTAAACCCAAGCTCAGCCCCACAAGCTGGTGTAGATGGGACCTGCAGAGAGCCCAGGAGGCTGCGGGGCCCCATCCTGTGCCTGAACTTCTTACCACAGAGAGCAAATTTATCCCAAGACTCCAGCTAAAGAGCAAGCAAACGGTGCAGACGATGAGGGAGTTTGTGTTTAAATTAGCCGGACATGACCCACTAAATGTAAGAAAGTAGCTTCCCTGGCTGGGATGATAAAATCCTTACGGGGTAAAAGCTGTTCCAGAGGCCAAATGTAGCACACTCAACTGAACATCCAAAACTGCTTTATGGAGAGAGATAATGCTGGGTAGGAGTCAACAAGTTACACTGCACTGCACTAAGAGCTACTGAGGGCTCAGCTTTACCCTTCCACCGCTACATTACCTATAGTCGAGGTGTCTTCATGGGCACAGATGGAAAAGGCTGTAAAGAAAACATTTTAAAACCAAGGTGCATTAGACGACTGATTGCAGGCGCTGTGACTTTTAGCCGTAGTAATGGACTGGATGTCAGAAAACTGAAATCCAATTATCGGCTCTGCCATCTCAGGCAAAATGCTTAAGCCAAACTTTCTAATCAGCGCTTCTAGGTTAGGCCGATGTCCAGAGGTGCTAAGCACCTCCCCACCCCACAAGCTCGGTGTAGAATAACAGATCCCCGGCCTCCTGAAAAGCAAACCTTCTATATTGAAAGCCAGTCTCCCCTCCCTTGTCCCAGAGGGGGGAAAAAAAAATAATAAATAAATCAGATTACATTTTATTCTACTGGGCTTGATGTATTTTTTGATAGTTGGGTTGAAAATGAATAGTCTTACTCCATGTTAACAATAAAATGAAAGTGTGGAAAGGAGGACACAGAGGTTAAAAATCTTGAAAATAAGGGACTTGGTTCTTTGCCTGTGGTTTCCCCTGCTGTGAATAAGGACCAGGAACATTTCCATACCCACCTCACAAAGGGACTTGTGAGAGTTAATTCAGCTCTCTGCAGAAAGTGCCTTGAGATCCACGGATGGAACTTGCTGTAGAAGTGATGCGTTACTAAATAATGAGGTACAACCACATGTGAACAAAACACACTCGTGTATTTCTCCGTAAGTTTTATAACATTAAGCCCTGTGTTGTTTTCCAACAGGCAGATCCACTGCAACCTGGAGAGGATCAAACACATCCCAGAATATTTTGTCTTTTTATTTCTGAGGTGAGGGGATAGTTCCAACAACATCGTTGTCTCCTTTTGGGTACTGAAACTAAAATAGGTTGGGGTGTTTTTTTATTGTTTTGAGGGTTTTTTTTAAGAGGGAAAAAACAAAAAGAAGGGATGGTTTCACACAGCATGTGCTGAAGGAACATAACTTCTCCCTGGACAGCTGTCCCTGAACAACAGAGGAGACCTTGGGTTTTATATCTCAACTGAAGAGATAAATGTGTGGAAACACGTCTCCCCCACTGTCCCACTGCAGTTTTAAGCATGAACTTGGAGGCGTCCCTCGGGAGAAGTATTCATTTAAGCTTTGGGTTCTGCCACCGGAGTCTCCTCTCACCTACCTCCAGCTCACCGTGAATTCACACCAGCTACACATGCTCTGACATAGAGCCCTCCACACAGGCACAATAGAGAGAGACTTGTGCTTTTGGGGGCTGGAATCTGGGGGAAGTTCTTCCTAAAATAAGGATTGAGGAAAAAAAAAAAAACAGAGCAATTTTATTTGTCTTCACACTGCCAGGATTGTAAGAAAAAAAGGAGCCTTTGGCTGCCTGAGGAATATGGGGACTTAAGTTCTTATTGAATACTTTTGGCAATTGTACCAAAATGTCATGTTTTTACTGGGTTTTGATCACTATTTTTAACTCTTCTATTCATATATTCCGGAAGAAACTTCATGCTGACGTAAAGACAGCAAGGAAAATGCCACCAATTCAAAAGCAGGGCTTCCCTCCTCCTCCGATTATGTTTCAGCACCTTTGAAAATCCACATTATACCCCAGAACTGCACATGGGATGTTAGGTCACATGAAAACTATCAAAGGGGGATGAAGGAGAACAGGAATTATGCCAAAGCTGTACCGTTATTTCTGAATTACCTATGAAACGTAGGAGAAACACAGATATCAGGAGTTTTTAGTGTATTTGGGCCCTCAAAAGTGAGATGCAACACATCTTTTAAATCACCTCACCCTGCCAGGTATTTGTGAAGTGAAAACATAACTAAACAAAAGATTTGAAGGCAAACGTTGACCAGTCTGTGTGGGGGTGCTCCTGGAGCCCACCAACCCTGTTCCCAAGGGTTTCTCCTCCCATCCCAGCCCCGAGAAGAACCCGGCCCCAGCCATTCCATCCCCTCCTCAGGGGGAACTAGATGCTCTGAAAGCAAGGAAATACCCTGGGTAAAGGGGAGAAAGGGGTGATCAAATGAGACAAACACACTTCAAGTAACTGATTTACAGATTTGCCGTTTACTGGATTCCTTGTGAATAACCAAGTATAGTCTTTGCAAGTTCAGACATGATACAAGCACACGTGCACTGGAAAACCAAAGTCCACCAATTATTTTTTGATCCTTTCCACTTTTTGTCCTTTCCGGAGAAGCTGGAATCCAGGTGAGTCTCACTTTATCCAGAAATGAGTCCATACATTGAGAGAGGACTCTTCCCAGTCCTCAGCTCCCGAATGTCTGATGCTTCACAGCATTTCTTGCATAATTCATCTTAAAAGTGGAGATACCAGCAGGGCAGTCAAGTGAGAAGTATATAATGGCCTGTGATCATCAGACACAACTTCCCGGGAACAGAAGCCAGCGGTTCAGCTTCTTGTAGTAGCCAGAGGGAGCTGTTTGGAGACTTCTCTCAGGAGCTGACTGAGCTTATCCTCCTCTTTGCCATACAGGACACCAAAGGGCAGCCCTTCTGTCGTCCCATCATCCACAGGTAGACAACAGCAAGTAGCACCAAGATTCAGTCACCATGTTGGCTCTTTGACGTGAGTAGCCATGGTTTGAGGGTCAGCAGCAAGAAGTAAATTCTGCCAGAGCTAATCTACTCCTTATTTCTCAGAAGCTCAATCCATCCTTCAACAGTTGCTGCTGAGTAGCCCTTACTTAAAGGACAGCGTGAAAAGTACATATTGCATAGCAAAGCCAATGTCCATCCTTTCATGCCCAACTCCCCCCACCCCCCAAAAAGAACATACAATGATCTCCAGCGTACCATCAGCCCGCTGTTAAGACACTGCTGTAAGTGGAGTTCTGTGAGCACAACACAGTCCATCACAAATGCAAGGGCCACCAAATAAGTGGCTCTATATGTGTCAGACATTTCAGTCCAGGAGATCAGAGGCTCATTGACTGCAGTGTGGGAAAAGCTGTTAAATAAAAACAATTGCAGTAGTCTCAGCCTTCCTTAGTCACTTCGACTACCGCGCAAATCAGGGACTCATCTTCTATCTGGAAAAATATATCTTTTTTTCTTTTAATTGGTTGCAGTGCTCTTGTATATCAAATACAGTTGCCAAAGCATTGGGTAAATGACACCAAAACAAAGGAGAAAACATGCATGACTTGCTCACAGAAGTAACACATTCTTTCATAAATACATCTGGGGGTACCTGAGAGGGTCCCCTGGCATATCAGGAACCATACTCACAACCTGGAAAGTTCCACAGGGGAAGGATGTATACTATTAAGTACAGCGGCCCTGTAAACGGGGAGACATGAATTATTGCTTTGCCAACGATGTGTTGTGCTTCCTTGGACAAATCACTTTGGGGTGCCTTTCCCCCTCATATTCACTCCATCTGCCTTGTATAAATCAGCCTCCACCTCTTCTGAGCAGGGAAAAGTCTCTTTCCACGTACTAGGGACACTGGTATCTTAGGCACTGTGCAATTTTGGGCTGAGCCTGTACGTTCTACCTGCCATGCGTAACAATGAGGACAAACCAGGGCATCTTACCCCACAGCATTACTTGTCTGGGTAGTCCGTGGAGTCAATACGCACCGTAACTAAATCAGGAATAAAGTCCAGACTGGGCCTGGAGTAAAAGCAAGAACTGGTGCTGCACCTAAAAGACTGATGCACATCCCCTTCCATTATTTCAAGGGTGAGCTGCATGCTGACATTTTACTTAAAACAGGAGCCGTTTAACTGACTGGCAAAGTCAAATTTTTCAGACATGCCTTTGTTTGGCAGAGGAAAAAGTAACCTTGAACATATCAGCTGTAGAGGCAGTAAATTACAGTTTGTAAATGCATCACATGAACCTGTGGATACATTTAGATCAAAGGAGCATAATGAGATATTCTGAATAATACAATGCAATATTCTGAGTAATATTTGATGCACCTAATTACTGAGAACATGCCTAACAGAGTTTTCCAGTAGCAGCATCAATGCCCCGCAGGTACTTGTCCATGCAGCCTGTTCCCCTGTATAGGATCTGTAGGTTGCCAGCCTGGATTACCCTCACGAACACATGCAGTCACTGATTCCAGCTAAAAAAACCTCATGCATCTAGAGGAAAAAGTGTCTGCATGGCCTGATAGTTACCGTCATCCTACTGAAGACCTGAACCAACTCCACTGAGGAGAATGGAGCTTTCCCCGCTCCTACCACTGGCCAATGAAACAATGCTTTGGCCTTGAAATTAGAGCCCACATTAAACCAGAGGTCCCAGACCTCTCCTAGCCTCTGCCACGCATTTCTGCATGTCGAGAAAAGCTGAAAACAGGCAATCCAGGTCCCGAATTAACTCTATAAAAAGATCTCGGACCCCAGCGTCCATTCACCAACTCAAAATCAAAATGAGCCAGCCCCGATCACAACCAACCTAAGAATGGCTCCTGGCTGATAACGATTTTATCTTTTCAATGGATCACTTAGAATAGATGTGGCTTTTCTGAAGCTATGATCTTTTCCTCTGTTATCGACTAATATTGAACATTCCAGCTATACATATTCACTTCCTCTAAATGCCTAACCACCTCAGGCAGAAAATACTACCTTGAGGAACTGCCCAATTAAACGTGCAACTATTTGTAACCTTTTGTGCTGTTGTATCAGGTGGTGAAGCAGCAGCAACATTGGAAAAAGACAGGATCTTTGGGAAACGCAGCATGTTATTAGATTTGATGAGATCCATTTTCTTGATGGCTTCTGAAAGATCTTTGTGCTAATTAGCTAAGAATACCACGGAATTATTTAATTATCTCTACTTTTGTGCAATAAAATATGTTGTCATATCACACACTCTATCTTGCTGTTGCTCCTCATATTTAATGATGCCTTTATAGTTAGCGATTTCCTTTGTTCTCCCTCTGTAAGTGGTTTNAAGGGAGCAGAGAGGGAAGGCCAAGGAAAAAAAAATATCCGTCTTAAGATAAATTTTTATGTGTGGGAAAACCTTCACACGTGTTTGTCTCTAGCTCCAGTTCTCCATGCAATATGCGAAACGGGCTCCAGCGCTGCCCATATAGTTCTTCCCAACGCAACGAGGAATTCTTTCCAGAGGAAGAGGAAAGCAACTATCGCTTCAAAAAATTTTAAATCAGCAAGGACTGTTTTTTTTAACAAGGAAGAGGTAAATTATGATAATTGCTCTGACTGGTAGGGTCCTTAAGCATTACTAATTAGCATTTATTGCCTGGATTATTGAAACAATGTGTGTGTTCCCAAGAGTGAAGAAGAACTGGGATGCTCTTTCCTTCTGAGCCCTGGGAAAAAGGCAGGGCAGCAGGAATGCGGTACAGTTGGCAGGGAGTCTCTTCTTCCAAGCATCGCGAGCGCCCGCCTCGCGCAGAGCTGCCCAGACACTGGGAAACTCGTACCTTTTGTGAGCCCGCACCGTGAACTTCTGAACCGCACCACATTCCACCTTACTCCCAGAAAAGTGAACAAAATTAGGGCAGCGCAGAAGGAAAGCGGCCGTTAAAATAGTCAACATCATTTGGCAACGGTTAGAGGTGTAGGTTAACATTTACTCTGGGTAGTAGAGCGGCTGCTATTATTATGGGGGTTGTGCGCAAACGTACTATGAATAAACATTTCATTACTTTAAAGTACTGAAGTATGGCCAAAGACTTCATTAGAAAGAAATTAAAGTGTCAAATTAAGAAAAAAAAAAAGAGGTATGTTATGCCATTTTCATCTAGCAGTTTGGCTGGGTTGCTATGGCTCTGTGAAGAGGCTGCAATCAGATTTCAGCATAAGCTGCACTTTAGTACCAAGGATTTATCACGTGAATGAAGTTTTGAATTATAAATCGATCAGAAATTAATCAATCATCTAATCAGCACAAGCCGCTACGTAGTATTTCAACTACAATTTGGTATCTGGCCCGATCAACCCTGAAGTACTTTGGAAAGGATTCAGGAAAGAAAGACAGTAAAAGTATTCTCCATCTTTTTTTTTGAGCTGCAGTACCACGCAACGTTAGGTACCGTTAAAACCCTTGAAATAAAAGGGCAACAATGGGAAACAGCAGAATGCCTTGGACCTTTTTTACCTTTTACTGCCACCAAACCCCGTGCCTTTCAACTTGGGAAAGCGAGTTCCAACTCGGCTACAAGGAGGTCAAAGTCACAGAGCTAAATGCTACAGTTGCTGCTCAGACAAAACTCCTCCACGCCAGAGTCTGGCAAAATTTGCATCTTTTTTTTTCTTTTTAAAGTGGTATTTTTAAAATTATGCTTTGCTTTATCTCTCCCCCTTTTAATTATTCGTGTCGCATATTGCACAGAATACTTGGGAACGTGCTAGATTAAATGTCATGATAGGATATTAGATGTACTTTTAATTGAAACTACTCCCAGTCTGGTATTTTATTATTTTTTTTTTTAGTGCTGAATAAGACCTTTACTAAGCCCGACTTACTTATTCTATTTGCTAATTAAATTAACGCCTAACCTTTATTTTCTCTTCCATTTCCCTCTCAATATTGAAAAATTGCCTTTTTGTCCCCAGCTTCCCTTTACTCCGGTGAAAACGTACACGTAGAGGGACCGTTAAAATCACCGCTGAAGGAACCGTGTAACAAGAAATCCTTATAGCTCCACACACAGAGCTTAGAGCTCTCTCTATAAAGCAAAAACCAACCCAGAACGCAGCATCCCCATCTTTTGTCTGCAGAAGGTAAAAGTGTTGCAGCAGTGCTGCTGCATCCATTTACCTTGCCTTACAAAGAAGCGGTTCCAGCGGGGTTATGGCTCATGGAATGAAGTTTCACCAGGGCTGACATTTCTCCAGCAGAGAAGAACGCCCCTGAACCTGCCCGCCCTGGGCACCGAGTTCTGGAGTTGGGGCTGAGGATGGGGGG
>VZZY01010278.1:1555-24771 GCA_013400335.1 Eurystomus gularis | reverse complement strand
ATTATATTATTATATTATTATATTACCTTTGACTAATGTAAAATGATTCCACTATATGCAAGGAGTTGGACATTTCCAAATAACCAGTTGATTCATGCTAATTGAAAGCATCATAAAAATGAATCATGCAGTTACTAAAGATGTGCTTCTTAATTTAAATATTTATGTAGTTTTATCTGTTGGAAAGCATTAACAGACCAAGATAACAATAAGTCGCAAATAAATTAATCATTATATTTATATAAATGTGAAATAATCACATACAAGCAAACATGTTCTTACACACAAATGGACACACCATTCATATAACAGCTAAGTCAAAATCATTTGATACCCAAGAATGGAATCTTATCTCATTAGTTAACTGACCCAGAGGAAAATATTTCTGCATGACTTATGTAGGCCATTTAGGAACAAGTATGATGCCTATATATCTTCAAAGTAGTGTGCAAAACTTGGCTAATCCATTTATGCTAATCCATTTATTTAAAGCACTTGAATCTAAATGACCTTTATGAGTCAGGCAGAACCTTTTTATGCTTTCACAGATTTTTTTCTACAGAGCTTTCCTTTATGGGTAATTTTATTTTATTTTTTTATTAACCACTTTGTAATCACTGAACAAAGTAAAACTATCAGGAGCTGTCTATCACAGTGCTAGCTTTAGAATTTACGGCCAAAAAAAAGACTAACCATACAGTTTCACCTTCTCTCCTGATTTGGATTTTTCTCCAGACCACCAAAATATTTCTATTAATTCTATGAAAACTTGATCATTTTACCCTGGAGATAGAACAGAGTCAGCAATAGAGGAGATGTAAAGCCTTTATTCTCAAAGGGTTTCTACATCTGTAGATGCACAACAGCATTTGGGGTTTTTTTACGAATTAACTTAATTTTTGGTGTGTCTCCTGAGTTCTCCTCTTGCTGCTGCAGCTCTTTAATGAACAATTTCAATTAGCCTTTCATTCAAAAAACAATGGCATCTAGAGTCCAAGACCTCCCATAATCTCTAGCTCCATAAATCTGTTCTGTACAAAGACTATAGTATTCTATTTCCTTTTGTTGAGCATCCAGAGTTCATTCTTCCCTTTGCTCCCACAGTTCAAAAGTATCTGACTTGTTTTACTGTCACTTTTCTTATACTTGAAAAGAAAAATTATGTATCAAAAAAATTTCCATGTCATGTTATTACTATTTCAACATATAATTTCACTGACACATTTGATAGGTAACAAAATGTTTAGTCCACAGTAAGAACACTATGAAATGAATTTAAACATGCAGTTATTTTTTAAATTCAGTATGATTTTTGAAAGAGCGCTTTATTTTACTGTACTTACTTTGTTTGGATTTTACTTATACATAGTACCTGATTTTTAGGCAATTCTCCTGAATATTTGAAAGAACCGAAATTACCTAATGCAATCCCCAGTAAAACAATACATATTTTAAGGTCCCATCTTTTCTAGTTCTGCAATAGCAAGATTCCTGAACCAGTTCTAGAGGTTGTCAGTGGAGGTGATTTTTCTCAGGCAGTGATTCACAATGGTTTAAATCTTGGCATGTACTGCATTTTTGTATTTGTGCCTTTTTGTGCTACGTCCAACATCTATTGAGGTGTCCCAGTGGTTCCAAGTCTCCCATTTTTTGTTATCTGTCTGCTGCCTTTAGCTGCTCTGGTTTGACTCGATGATCTAGGCTTTCATTGTTGTCCAGAAAAAAATGCCGATTTACTTGGCTTCTCCAATATAGAATAAATCCATTATTATTCTACAGTCTTTTTTATGTTCAGTAGTGCTAGATGGATTAGCTAAATTAAAAACAAAACTGAAAGAAATTAAATTATTCCACTGATGTTGGCACTTATAACAAGGAGTTTTTAATTAGTGGTGAATTAACTGTACCCAGGATTAGGAACCTGCTGATGACAAGTATGAAGAATTGAGAAGCTCCAATATTAAATGACAATGAACAGTAACATAGTTGTAGCACTAATTGCTATATTTGCCTAGTTTCCTGCTTTGTCTCCCATCACTTAAATTGTTCTGATGGATCACAATCAAATAACATACTAACGTTTCATAGAATCACAGAATGTTTTTGGTTGCAAGGGACCTTTAAGGGTCATTTAGTCCAACCCCCCTGCAGTCATCAGTGACATGTTCATGTAGGTCAGGTTGCTCAAAGCTCCATCTAGCCTGGCCTTGAACACTTCCAGTCACAGGACAGCCACAACTTCTCTAGGCAACCTGTTCCAGTGTCTCATCACCCTCATCGCAAAATTTCTTCCTTGTATCCAATCTAAATTTACCCTCTTAATTTAAAACTACTCCTCCTGTCACTACAGGCCCAAGAAAAACATCTTTCTCCATCTTATAGACTCCTTTAATACTTTGAAAGGCTGCAGTAAAGTCTCCCTGGAACCTTTTCTTCTCTAGGCTGAACAACCTCAACTCTTTCAGCCTTTCTGCACAGGAGAGGTGCTCCATGTCTCTGACGACTTTCATGGACCTTACATTTACTATGTAAGTAGTTCTATATGTTTATTTTATGTATGTAAACCAAACAATAGATCTAGATCAAGATCATCTTTAATTATAAGCTTTTTATTGCTCTTCTAGTGCCATTAAGGACAAATTATTTTCCACATACCTAAACAATATGAGATGACTCAATGTATTTTCTAGCTTTTTCAGCTCACACTGTTGCTATCCATGCAGGTTCAGTATCAATTTTAAAATGTTTCTTTCCTCACCAGACCTTGTTTGCCCTTGAATTCTCTTTGCTTAACAAGCTGTTCTTTCTTCATATTCTGGTTGACTTCTAAGTGCTCAAGATGCCAGTCTGCTGATTGTGCCAAAATTGAAGCTAAATCAGCCAGTGAAAGTGCTTTGACATCTACAATGCTGGAAACATTACCTTTTCAAATCCAGACTGAAGGCATTTCAAGATTATTTTTAGTTCCATGAATTCATGTTATTAAATTAATTAAATTAATTAAATGCATGTTTTATTTGAGAATGTTGTCTGGAGAACTCTTTCAAGTTTTGGGCTCCACACCAGAAGAAAGACACAGATGTACTGGGCTGAGCCCAGCGGAGACTCACCAAACTGGTCAGGGAGCTAAAGCACATGGAATAAAAGGAAAAACTGAGAAAGAAAAGTACCTGTTCAGCCAGGAGAAGGAAGAGATAGATGTTGGGGAGACCTTGTTACTGACAGCAACTGCAGGAAATGACAGCCAAGGGCACAGTCAGGGTCAGAGCAGTTTCTTCTCAAAGTGATAGGATAAAGGCAATAGACACAAGCAGAAACATGGGAAATTCCAATCATACATTAGGCATTATTTATTTGCTTGTTTATCTTACCTTGAGCGCAGCCAAATATTGGGTCAGGGGCCTAGAGAAGTTGTGTCTCCAATCTTGGTGGTGTTCGGGACTTAGCTGGACACAAGTCTGAGCAACCTGGTTCGATTAGAATTACTTTAAGCAGAGGACCATAGTATTTGACTTCTGGAGGTCCCCTCTGACTTGAGTTGTTCTATGATTCTACCATATGTATTTTTCATTGAGACACCCGACATTTGTAATAATTGTAACAATTTGTAGTATGTTTCATACCGGCTGGTATTTGTCTGTGCTCCTTGTTTGAATGAACTAACTGCACACAACAGTATGAGATCAGAAGATGGTGTGCATGCCACTTCCAGGGAAGTAAATGGAGTGCAATATCAAAAATTACTTGAATTAATGACACAGAGAGGAGAAAAAGAAAATCAACAGCTTGGTGAGAGTAACTTCCTGGGCAGCAAAGACTGTGAAAAAAATGAAGAAGAAATTACTTTGCCAATCTGTGCTTCTGGAATAATATCTGGATCGAAAGCAGTGACATGGGCAATGCAAATCCTCAGCTTCAGGGAGATGCCAGGCAGCCAAAGCTGCTGAAACTGATATTGCTGAGGTCATTTAGGTTACAGCTGTATGCCCAACCCAGGCTCCTTCTCAGCGTTGCAAAAGGACAGAAGGAGGCATCATTAATTTCCTAGCTGCTTCTAAAACTCCCTTCTTTTAAGGTGCTAAGGTAGGTGGAAGGCTTTACCATGCACTTGATACAGGTTGGGAGGGTTGCTCCCAGCAAGTTCATAGGGAATTAGAATTCATCTACTTTGTTTTGGTTCATTTTTATATTTTATCTGAGCATTTATGTTGCACTATGGCAAATTATTAAGAAGTGAGGGTAAAACACCAACTGTTTCAGCAGCATTTTACATTTGCTTTATACTCACTTTGTACTGGTAACATTATTACACAAAGTGAAGGACAGTGCAAGATAAGGGCTTTGTTTGTTAATAGTAACTATCAAAAAACCAAAACAAAGCCAGCGTTTGCCAGTATATGCCAGACAATTATCATAGTTATGGCAATTGATTCCTAAACAGAATAAATGGGATGAAATTTAGCAGCTGACACTACTCACTTTGTCCAGAGACAACATTATTTTTGATGTAATAGGCATGAAAAGTATGAGTTACATAGCCCTGAAGCAGACTGTTTTAATATCCTTCAATAAAATGCAGATAGTTTCTAATATCTGCTTGTTATGTTTGCTGTTTACAACACATCCTGCTCAGAGATACAGCAAGATTATGACAGCAGCTACATGTGACATTCTGGTTTTAGACTTAGGAATGCCATTAAATGAAATGTTCTATCTTCCAGTTTTCATTTTTAATTTTTATTCCAATGTTTGGAAAACAAAGTTCTTAATCAGCTTTGTTTATAAGTGTTTTTCTAGGATTTTATCCAGATTTAACAGCATGACAAAGTGTAGCTCTAAGAAACATTTGTTGCCAAAAATGAAATTCTGAAATAATTATAGTTTACCTATTATCTTTCAATGCACAGTGTGGCACTGTGCTATGCACGAAGAAATATGAAAGATAAGAGAAAATAAAGAAGGAATGTCTCCTGTAATATGATTACAAAATCAAAACAACCTGTTATGCAAATTTAGTAATTGCTACAAGGCCCTTCTAAAGTAGGATGTTGAAGAAAATCAGTAATAACATATTATAAATTACGTTATTAAATAGCGTGGGAATATGAAATTTTTTAAACCTGTGTAAAGTCAAGGTAGACTACGTTAAACCAAATACATTGAAATCAAAATAACATCTCTGGCTTAATAGCATTGATCTTCAAGCCTGTTATTTTACTATGAACCTATATCCACTGACGTCCCACTTCCCTGCATTGATACAGGACTTCATGCGTCAGAGGACTGCCCTTCACAATGGCAATGATACCAGTCAAAATGGTATGATTCTTTAGGTCTCTGTGCACAGAGCATTAGCTCTGAAAGGGAGAGCAGCTGTGACATGGCTTCCCACAACAGGTTAAATCTACATTACAGAAATTCTATTCCATCCTATGCCAATTTACTGATTCTACCCAGAGACATCAACCTCTTGAACGCCTTCTAAATGACTGCCAAAAAAAAAAATTAATAAAGGTATCAATAAAATACTCAGTGTTTGAAAACATATCAAAATGTTTGAACAAACTTCTGGCTCCAAGTGATATTTAGTGCCCATGGGATTTATAAGTAATGAAGCTGTCTCCAGTCATGAAATGTGAAGCTAGTCAGTATAAAGGCATTACTTTATTAAATATTTAATTACATTAAGACTGTTACCTGTTTGTTACCAACTGTACAACACTGGCTTTCAACACTTCAGACAGGTATTAAGTGACAACCTGTATTCCTTTCCTACAAGAAATAAGAATGAATGGATTTTATACAAGTGATTTTCTATGTAAGCGATGTTAAAACACTATCAAGGAGGAATATTAAACTTGTTCTTCAAAGGGGAAAACTGTAAGCTACAATACCACATTTTCAAAATTAATAATTTCATAGAGTTACAGAACATGAAAACAGTTATGTTGTACACATGGAATTTCTTTAGAGTGCTTCAGGGCTTCAACTATTTGCATTTAAAACAATATTTAAGAATTTTTCTCCCCCAACACTATCCCTTCTTTCTACTTCTTGTTTTCTTTTACCCTGAAACATGATAGCTGCTTCATAGCTAAGGAGGAACATCAGGGATACAAGTTACATTACATAAAAAATCCTTGAGGCCTTTCATTTCTGCATTTTTCTTACCTTTAAGGAATTTTTAACTTGGAGTCTACAGTCTCCTCAATTTTAAACTTTCATGTTGAACCCTGTAGCTATAACTGATAGTGTATGCATTTCTACTCTATTGCAATCAAAAAAATGTTTCCACTCTATTGCAATATAAAACAGTATTTTTACATAAACCAATATTCGATTAATTGTTGGTGGTAGAACAAATATGCATTAGAACTCTCAAATAGTCTTCGATTGTATTAGCAATTTTAAGATACAAAATGTATTTGAAAATACGAATGAAGGCCTTGTTAATAAACAGAAACATCTTTAGTTAGCCCTCTTAGCTAAACCGAGGTAACCTCCATCTGGAAGGTAATATATGTTGAGCCATCTTTTGTGGTAACTAAATTATACTGTTAGTCCCCACATGTTGTTGTTGATGTTGCAATGACCTTTCCATCTTTTACCTTCTCTTGCATGATCCAGAGATTTATTCACTTTTCTATTTTCATAATCCTTTAGTTATATCAGGGAAATTGTTCTTCCCTCATAACAATGAGTATATGCTGACAAGCCTCCTGTTAAGAATAAAACAATAAAATTGTATCCTTGGATATTTTACACAGACCTAAAGTGGAACGAACTAATTTTTCAGATTTCATTTAAGTTTTCACTTCATCATCCATTCAAAACAGCAGAAATATGGTTAATATGATTGAGAGTCATACTGGAAGAACATATACTGGAATATACAATTTAACTCGAGGCAGAAAGGACAAATATTTGAGATTTTAAAAATAAAATTATATCTTGGGGAGGGAATATTGATGAACGTTTTCCTGATAAAAATCCATATATAGTGTTACTTCAGACAATTGCACTGTATGCTATAAATATTTGTTCATTTTGAGTTTGTGAAAGGAAGTTGGGAAAAAATACCCTCACTGTAATTACAGAACACATCAGATTTTTTTCTTTTTCTGGATGATAATTCACTTGCTTTCATGTGATGCTGTTATGTGTTTTGTTCCCATTTGTTAATATACAAATTCTTTCTATACCTTTCTGTAATTCTGCAAAGGCACTTTAATATAGAAAAAAAAAAACCAACATTTGTGCTAACAGAGCCAGGAGTATTAATTCAATAAAAAAAATATAAAGCATTTTATGGCAATGAGATGGAAAGATGCATTTCAATACACAGAAGGAAAGTTTCCTCTTCTTCATTTGTTATAATAGGAAGATTTTGGCTTGCTCAAATCCTCACACCACATTAGACAGTAACATGGCAGCCTCTGCATAGTAACTAAGTTTTACTATTAACTTTTGGTCTATTTAAAAATGAAAACAAACATTTTGTAATGCCACTGTAATGGTTTTGGAAAGAAAGTAGCAAATGACTGAAATTCTGGATATAAAACTTACGATTTTTCCATAATGTTCACATGTTTCAGATAATACTCACACTCATTAACTTTTCTCAAACTTAGAATCAAATGAGTTGTGTGGAAAGGGGCATATTGATGATATAATTTAGATATGTAAAATCTGATAATTTTCTTCCTCACTAGTTCGTTTCCACTTAGGGCTCCGTAAAAGTAGAACTGCCTATCAAATATTCATTGTACAATGAACAATTCTATTTTTTGCTGATGATTAAGCAAAATTAATTGAGCAAGGAAGACAAATATTCTTTTCTCAGTGCATCTGGCTTGCTTCATCCTCTTCAGGAGGATGTAACGGCTTCCAGATTGAGGACCCCAAACTCATAATAAGAAACAGATTTCTAGTGTCATAATACAGCTAGCTTAGGTCTTCATTAATTCTTTAAAATATTTTACATTAGCGATATTTAATGAGAAGTCATTGAGACTTTCCTTCTAACTCAATAATAATAATAATAATATATAGCCATTTGGATAGTGTAACAGCTTTTTATGAGACTATTGTCTGCCACAAACCTGATTGCAGCCTTGTCTATGGAAAAAATAACAGTAAAGCCCCTTAAGCTCTCTCCTGGATGATCAACAGTGAAACACCTTGAAGAATATGGTTTTCACTCCTGTAGATGAGAACTACAGATTAATCATAACGACATTAAAATTTTTTGGTTTTAAACCGGGGAAATGCTTTCTGTCTCTCTGTCATCTGATTTGGCATCCAGATATGGTCAATATCATTAACTTAATCAGTGCTGTGGGTTGTGAGCCTGGAATTGTACCAGGGCTGTAGTGCTCTCCCCCATTGAGTATCCCTCTTCTTTACTCAGCATTTTTATGCCTTTAGTAATAACATTTGTTCCTTTGATCTCTCTTGCCTCCTTCTTGCTTTGTTGCTTTCTGTCCAGTAAAAGTCTGCTTTAGCTACATGAACAAATGTGACTTCATGATGCATTGTACCAGTGCAAGAAACGTTTTGAATCAACAATTTCTGGAACACAATTTGTTAATTATGCATATCCATTCAGCCCCTATAAGATTTGTTTTGGAGGAGGCAATGGCTGAGATTTGCGACTGCTATAAGAGTGGGAAAAAGATGGCTGGTAACTGGAAGTTATCAGACCCATATCACTATATTCAATCAAAGCTCCATCTATTTGTATATTGATAAATATTGATAAATATTAATTTATCAGATAAGAGAGACGTTTAATGTAATCAGAACAAGGGATACACAGGCATAAGTCAAGAATTAGTGAGTAAAATTAGAATAATATTTAATTTTGATTGAGAATAGGTAATATTTAGTGGACTCATTCTCTGAATTTTAGAGAGAAGAGAAGGAACAATTAACTTGCATTCAGAAATCATCTGGTCGAAAATTTTTAACTGCTGTATTTAATCTGCAGCATTAAATACAATTTGAAGCATAACGTTTCTAAATATTTCATCCAGTAAGTATAATAATACTCAGGTTAAGGCTGTAACATCTGAATTCTTTAATTCATTTCAGACACATTGCTAGCAATAGAGAGAAATTTATGTGTTTCACTGCATTCAATAATCCCCATACGGATGCTTACATGAAGTAATGAATAAAAATGCCTATGATGCTAATATTTTCATCATGACATTTAAGAGTGCATAAACATAGCAAGGTTTTCAGAAAATGAATTAGCATGAAGAACAATTATAATTTTAAAATGTCATGAACTAGACAAATGCTGATTTCCTCAGTGAGATTTGAAATATACTCCATATATCACGAAAGGCAAGAGAGAAAATTCAGTTAGTTTAAATTAGATTGGTTTTAACATGGAAAATTATTCATATTTACCATACTCATGGGAAGCCTGAATCTTTGTGTAAAAGGAGAATGACATATAACAGAGATTGAAAGATGGAATGAATAGATAATGTTAGGATTCAATGATACAGTGTTTAAGGAAAAACAACTTTAATTTAGAACTTGGAAAATAGAATTATGGTGCAGGGCTTAAATAACACACTAGCTTTGTTTATAAAATAGATACAATAAATGAGATGATGTTTCAGAGTTAACATCTATAATTTTTTCTTAGTAATACAAAAAATTGGAGGACAGCCTAGTATGAAACTATTGAGAAACAATACGATAGGACTGGAGGGGACCTTTTGATTTGTTAGTTCCATTTCTTCTTTAGGTCAAGTATCATCTCATATATGTTTATTTTCATACGCTTTTGTCAACTAATCTTTCGATACTAGAGTTCTGCCAACCTTGATGAAAATACAAAACTTTTCCCACAGTTGCAATATTCAATTAGCTATAAACCTTCTGATTCCCAGTCTAATTTTCAAGAAGTTTTTATGGATATACAGGTACTCGGTTCTCATAACAATACAGCCCTTTAACAGTTGTGAAAAATCAACTTTCTTGGACATCTGTCTTTGATAATCAGTACTATACACAACAGTCCAGATCAAGTCTGTTATAGTACTTCATACAATGACACTAAGCTACTTCCTGTGTCCATGAAAACTAATTCAGCAACCTACAAACATATTTGACTGTCCTTACATGCATCAGATTAATGTTTTATAGACATGTTATGCTCAGCTAGCAAGCCTGTGCTTTTTTCTACTCAGTTCCTTTCAAGATGACTAATTCCTAGTTTATAGCAAAAATCTGTGTTATTCCCCAGGATTATTTTGTTCTGTTGAAATTAATCTTGATTCTATTGCATTTCAAGATTTTCTATTATATTGCTTTCCCCTGATGATATCCCAGGCTTCTGTATTGAAGAAAAACCCCTCTCATTGTTGTTTCCTGACCATATTTCATCTATTCATTCTACTTATTTGTATCATAATAATAAGTAAAAAAATACTGAGCAAGAAAAATTAAGGATTTTATAGCAACCTCTAACTTTCCTCCTTAAAGTTACTCCTTGAAAATTCAAAGAATTTGTAAGGTCAAGATCTGTTCCATGTTTTATGCCAATATAGAAGAGTCTCAAGCCAAGGTAAATGAACACTGTTGGAATTCTTAGCGTAAAATTTAATTCTCTTATCAAGAAAACTTGAAATTAATCTAGCAGTATCTCTTATGAACTCACATTGCATTTTATTCTATTTTCCATTTACATCTGTGCTCTATTCTTCAAAATTCTTCCTAAAGCTTTACATATAATTAATGTTAAACTAATGTGCTTTTGGTTTCATGGATTACTTTTCTCACTTCATAAATTTAGGACAATCTCCTCTCCCTGCCCTTGGCCTCAGTTGGACAGATTTATGTAAAATGCTTAAAACAAGTTTTATGTTTTTTGTATTTCTTTCTGAATACAGATTATTTGTTTCTGGTTCTTTGAACTATACCCAGATTATCTCTAATCTAAGTATTTTTTAATCCTTTATTTGACTTCCTTTTCACTGACATCCTATTTGTTCTTTTCTGATTTTTTATATTCAGTCTCAAGCAGACTTTACTTGTTTTTATACCTTTTGTTCACTCAGTCTTACATTTATTCTTTTCTTGGTGAGGGAGGCTTCTGAACATGTTTTGCTAATCAGTTTTTTATACCGTTTCCATCTTTTCTAATTTTTTTTCTAGTGACAAAGATTGAATCACAGTTTCCTGTAACAAATATTCATTCAGAGCCACTTCATATAATGTTTTTATCTTGTTTTGAGGAGATACATAAAACTTTGATAGCATTTCTCAGTCTTCTCTATAATTGAATCCTTCATGATCTAGTTCACTAACAAGTTCCTGAGGTAGTAAAATTTTTACTTCTCACCTAGTCTTCAAAATGCTCCGCTAACTTTACTATTATTTCTTTATCTTCTGAATAAAACATCCTTTCAAGTCAGTAAAGTCCTTACTTTAATCTCCAAATTTCATTTCCTACACATATAATTTCAGAACATCTCTTTCTTTACCAAGCTGTTGGCATTTAAGTGCATTTGATTCTTAGAGATCATATATAGTTCCTTAGCTAAATTCAGCAGTCTTGTTATTAACTATAACTGACTATTAAGTAGTTTGGTTTTTTATTGTGGTGCATTTTATTGGTCATTTGTCCATCCATGTTTTTTTATGGTCATATGATCTTTAGTCTACGTGGCACTATTCTTTATTCAGTGAGAAAGATCAATTTATTTATTTATTAAAAGCCAGCTAAACCAGAAGTCAATGGTGTTTTACTTTTCTGGAAACCTGGGAGTCATTTTTATACATTTTTAATACTACTTCAGCTCAGGAACAGGTTCACTAAAACAGTTTCATCTCAAGAAGTTCTTGTGTAACGTACTAACAGGACACATGAAGATTGTAAGAGTCTTTATCAAACTACTTCATTTCTGAGTTTTAATATTTCAGTTGAAGCTGCCCCCTAGTAAACCACTACACAAAGAGGAAATCATTCTTCAACATAAGGACAACACAACATAGCCTATATTTAACTGATAATTAATTCAAGTGTATTTACAAAGTCCTCAGTGTAGTTCATTTTACCTATTTATTTGCAGATATAAAAGGATACAATAAACTGTGAAGTTTATTGTATATTTAAAAATAATAACCTTGGCTCAATTTGGTCTTAGAAGCAAAAGCACCTAAGAAAGGAATTCCAGAGCTACTCATTTTATATCCTTAGCTGGTGATCATAACTGACTATCACAACCACAATTATTCACTTAATTAGTAACAGCAGTAAACAAGTTGGAAGACTCTAAATGGTTAAAATATTTATTATGTTGCCTCCAAAAACTGCTTGGATCCTTCTGTAGTGGTAGTGACACTTACTTCCACATTCTCATTGTTAATTAAGCATGTTCAATTACTACGTGAGTGCAATTCAGAAATCTTTGCTCATTGAGGCAATCTTGTGATGCCAAAAAATATCCTTTTTTTTTTTTTTAGCTTCTTCAAAGAGGAACATGTGAAGAACAAATTGCATATAGATATGATGGCTTATGGCATCTGGAATGCATGCAAAGCATTATGATGGACTTACCTGGCTGCATCAAATAATTCTCTCTGTCATTCTCTGAGGGAATTTGTTATGTAATGTTAGCAATACCCTGGCTACTCTGTATAGAGCTGTTAGTCTTCACCAGCTGCCTAGACAGTATATTGCATCTGCTGAAAGAAAAGACGTCAACAGAGAACTCTTGATTGGGTTAATCAATTATTTTGTCAATAAGGGTGATTCACAGTCTGAGTGTTTTTGTCTAGCTATTTTATTCCTCCTACCTTCACCAATATACGTAAATTATCATTCACCCTACAAAAGCACCTACAAAGCCACCAAAAAAATCTTGTGTGGCTGATGACTTTGTAGAAGGTACTAAAATATAAATAGGCACTTAAACAATTAGAAAACATTGGCCACTATTGTTCTAAAAACAGGTTTACAATACTTAAAAAAATGATATATCCAACCACAGACTGCTTAGTAATGATACAGTAGTACTGGTAATACTCTAATCTTTAAATCTTAGATTCCCCCCCATTGTAATTCGTAATTGTTTGGTTTGTTGGGTTTTTTTTAAAATTTGAAGAAATTCAATCTCTTCAGAGACAGAATTAGCTAACAGCAGAAAATAATTAAAACAAAATAATCTCTCCTAAAGGCTGAGGCAGTTGGGCTTGTTCAGCCTGGAGAAGAGAAGGCTCTGGGGGGACTTTTTTGCAGCCTTCTAGTATCTGAAGGCAGCCTACAAGAAAGTTGTAGAGGGACTTTTTACAGGGGCACGTAGAGATAGCACAAGGGGTAACAGTTTTAAATTGAAAGAGGGTAGATTTTGGTTAGGTGTAAGGAAGAAGTTCTTCCCTGTGAGGGTGGTGAAGCACTGGCACAGGTTGCCCAGAGATGCTGTGGATGCCCCATTCCTGGAAGTGTTCAAGCCCAGGCTGGATGAAGCTTTGAGCAACCTGGTCTAGTGGGAAGTGTCCCTGCCCATTGCAGGGAGCTGGAACTAGATGATCTTTAGAGTCCCTTCCAACCCAAATCATTCTATCATTCTATGATTTTATGAAATGGCCTAGGATGCTGAATTTCAAATTGTAGTCTTATTTTTGTTCTCTAATAGAAGAGCTAAAGTAAAACCTTGTCCTGGGATGTGGACTTGTGAATTTTTATTTTGTATCTCGAGTGACTCCTGTATGAGAGAGTATGGACTTATATCTCCTATTTTGTTGCCTGTATTACAGGATAGGTTATTTTCTTTTTGCCTTTTTAGTAAAGGGAATATCATGATACTTTCTAACACATATTACTGTCCTCAGTGACTAACACAATTAGATAAACTATGGTAGTACTCATATGTGACTCCTGGGAAACCGGAAAGGATAATACTTTTACATACCTCTTCCACCATTGCAGTCTTATTTTAGACAATTTCCCCTTTCTTCACTTTTTTTCCCTTTCCCATTTCCTTTCCTTCTGCTCACATTTTTCCCATGTAACATAACTCTTCTTCACTTGCTGTTCTCATGTTCTTTCACTTAATTTCTCCATTTTCCTTCTCTCGGAATCTGTACATTACTTTAACAATTTGCCTATTTTGTTCTTCAACTTTATTCTATTCCTCTGTACATTGTCCTTTCTTCTGCTGCTTTTCTTGAAAGAGGACATTGAAACAAAGGCTGATCATATTAATATTTGTCTAGCTTTATTTGAACTGTGATCCCCCCTCTCTGTTTTCATTTGTTAAATAAAACCCATGATACCACATTCTGCAAGTCCCATGTATAACCTTGCAGAATGTGATTGCATTACTAACAAGTTTTAGAGCAAACGAAGTATGCATTCATGCAGATTACTTGCTAATTATGCTTGAAGCTAGAAAATAATTAAAAAACTATCATGCACCAGTTTTAGATTTTTTTTTTAAGAGGATAACTCCAAAAAATCTATTTTCAGGAGAGCATAAAGGCACTGAAAGTGCAAATTACCTCTTTTATATAAGAAAAGGAGACAAGCAGAACAGTGAAAGCATTTTTTAAGGCATAAGAGCAAGTAATATTCCTAGTATATCAATACTTCAAACAAGTTTTAATTTGGAGACAGAATAAGAAAAATATTAATGTACCTTACACAACAGAAAAAAAATATATTTGATTGTCATATTGAGCTTCCAGTTGCTTCAGTAACAGAACTTTTAGGTGTGCTCCTCCAATAAGTCTCAACTGTTCTTTCTTGTCTGAAACTATTGCATCCCCACCTATTGACCTCCAAGCTATGCAGGAAGCATGAATGAACTGTTGGAAATAAAAAGGGAGCAGTTTGTGTTCCTTGCAAGTAGTCTTGTGACAAAAATCCTCAGCTGTAACTTGGAAGAGATGTTAGATTAAAAAAACCAGACCTTACACACATGTACAAACTCTCAACTAGACCTTGAAGCAATTTAATAGTGATCAAATATGTTTTCTTCCTGTATCATAATATGCTTAATTTTTTCCTCACTGAAAAAACTACATAGAAGAAAGTAAATTATGTAACCCTCCTCTTTACAGAGTGGCCTTTACTTCCTACTGAGACACAGCAGAAAAACATATCATTCATTTGCTACCAGAGGTACTATTTGCCTGACTCGGCAGTCAAACTTGATTCTAGTGGCATCATGAAAGCTTGTAAAGGAAATCTGTCTAAACCTAAGATTCAGAAAACTTTGAAAGCATTTGCTGAAATAATCTTTAATATTTTTTTTCTGGAAAACAAATTACATCACCAGGCACAGTAGTATATATTTTAATATATTTTACTGCATTTGGAAGCAAAGCTAGCTGATAATGTCTGTCCTTCTTCCCCTTTTTTCAATTCATAACTTACTAAGTAAGGTTACAAAAATCAAGCATGGATTATGGAATTTTCTTTCTAGAATGACATAATTTAGTATATTGGTAAGGAAACTTAGAGTTATGAAGGTACTCCAGTGTTTCCACTAGCTACATTTCAGACAACAAAGATTAACTTTACTGAACGATAGTATCAAAAACTCCAAACCCTTTCCATAGTCTTAATGGGTTTAAATTGTTCCAGTCAACCATTTTTACTTTTACTTCACTCTTGACTTTCATATAGTCATTTCATCCTCTCACCTTTTCTAAACTTGCCTGTTGCTGATATCAGTATCTAATCTGCCTGATCTCCTATGACCACATAACAAGATAAAACCAAATCTAATATGGAAATATCATAAGACTCATCTAGGAGGTGAGAGATTAATTTATTAAAACTATGCATTATATATCATTCCTCACAGTCTATGTCCTTAATTTTGTAATTAAAATAGTTGTTTTCTGTATTTTAGTTTAAAATGAGAGACAGTTTACTGCAATGCATTATTTACATAGACTTTGATGCTTTTGATCTCAAAATCTAAGAGGTTAAACTGTCAGCTACAGGTTACTGCAGTTCAGCTAGCAAACACAGAGTGATTCTCCCCTGTCCCACTCCAAGCAGCAGAGATTGAGGTCGAAGACCCCAATTTCTTCATTGAGACTTCTGTCACCATTTAAACATTGTATTTTAACCTTTGAATTTAAAGCATGGAAGAAAAATTGCAAACGTGACCCTCCCTTAGTTGAGGGGGGAACAAAAGATTTTTGTTGAACCAAAGCTTTATAATTTCTGTAAATACATGAGAGATAAAGAAGTGTTGCCAAGCAGTAATTGAGGTGAAATTTGAAGCCATATCCTAATTAGAACTTTGCAAGCCTTGTAAGTCAGCTCAAAAGAGCTTGAGGAGAGCTGATTGTTTCAGAAAGTAAAAAAAAATATTAATACTGGGCTCCTGCCTTAGTCCTCCAACTTCCAAATTGTCCATTTTTCTTTCACTCAAGCATGAAAGAAAAATAAATCTTAAAACAATTGAGAGAGAAGGTCCCATTCAAGTGAAAGGTGATAGAGACAGAGATTTTACAATTTCCCAGGTTAGAGAAAGATCTTTACTCATATTATGCGAAACATCTGAAAATTAGGCATGCAGTAAATTAGGCTTCAGCCTGACTGGGCTGATATGTACCTATACTACAGACAATTACTGATGGATGCTATTCAGGGGGCCCTAAGAAGGCTGGAGAGACAATGAGCATAAATTGAGGAAAGATGTTTAGGCTGGATACAAGGGAAAGCTTTTTCTCGAGAGCAGCCCAGCAGTGGAGCAGTCTGCCCAGAGGTGCTGTGCAGTCATCATCCTTGTAGGTTTTCAAGACCCAGCTGGACAAAGCCCTGAGCAACTGGAGATCTGACCTCAGAAGTGGCCCTTCTGTGAGTAGGGGGTTGGACTGGAGACCTCCTGAGCTCCCTTCTGATCTGAATTATCCTTTGAATGTAATTGAAATATACAAAAACTTAAGAGATGTCTCACTGTCCAGGACACAAGTGTAAGAACAAACACTTACATTCATCTCCTTCTCTAAGAAATTTCTAATATGAACTTTTTCAAATCATCTGTTCCCTATTACTTAAATGGAATTGAATAATCATTTCTCTGTCAGGTGTTATCTAGGCATGTGTTCACATACAAGCTTCTAAATATAGCAACGATATTGTCTCCTAAACTGGCAACAATAATCAATTTTTAAAATGTTTGTGAGGCTAATCCTTTGTACCTCGAGTTCCATTTCACATGTTTTAAGCCTTGCCAGCTATTGATTTTAGGTACTAGGAGCTATGTTGACATGAGGTTTTAATTGGTCAAAAAGTAAGTGAAAGGTATTGACTCATGAAATATTTAAGCCACAGAGTATCTTTATTTTCTTATTAAAAAAATTACCTTGTGTGCATACCACTAAAAGTTGGGATGGATTTAAAGACTACTCTAGGACTGAACAAAGTACTCTTACTCTATTTAATAGATCTTTGCCAGCTATAATATTCCTGTGTTACATAAACCAGCAGAAGACAATCCGAGTTCATTAGGAATTTCAGATGTCTTAACAAAAAGATATGACTTCCCCAGGGTAGTTTACTTTTGGGTGACATTAGTTCTGACACCAGTTAAATGTAGAAGAGTAATAAAACAAAATGACTGGTCATTTGGTTGCTAGGAAGTTGGCAGATAATACTGTCACAGATAATACTGTTACATAAATAGAGACCTAGTGTATTTCAGAACCAGAGGATTTTAAGATAAAGAAATTAAGGTTTCACAAGCACTAGCAGTTTTTCATCAGATGAAGAATAGTTGCTCCTAATAGAACATACATACATAAACTTCAGAGAGCTAAAGATAAATGAAGTGTTTCACTACTGATAACAAAAAAAAACCACAAAAATGCAAGTGGATTCTACAGAAAAAAGAACAAACCAAACCATTTGTTAGCATTGTTGTATTTGACAAGACTTGGGGTAATGCTGGAAGAAGCAAAATAAGATTCCAATCCAGTGAAGTCTTGGAAGTTCCTCCACAAGATACAGGTATTATATTTTAAAAGTCTTCTTTCCACTGGACTGTACAACATATTTTCTTTTTCACCAGCACACCAGATTTAGTTGAAAAGTGACCCAAACCCAGAAATTAATGGATATTTTTCAGCATTATGAATTTTCTGATTCTATTTACTGAACAGTTTCTTGAATAGCTATGATGATGCAGGAGCAAAGGTGATATATAGGTGAGAAAGTCTGTTGCAAAGAACACTTAAGCTCATGCTGCCTTCAAGAAAAGCATGGACAATCACAGCTCAGCAAGTCTTGCTCATCTGATCATATTTCAAACATCAGTAGTGTCCCATTCATTCAGATTTTGTGCAAAGAGGCATATTCATTCCAAACTCCCATTGATTACTTGATTCACCCTGTATTCAAAGAATAAGCAATTGAAGAATATTGCTTAAATTGCCTTAACATTCTCACACTGCAGTGTTGGGGATGAACTTCTCTTGTCTATTACAATTTCACAACGCAGAAACACAATCAAAACCTTAGACTTGGCCCGCGCAAAATTAATCTTTTATCTTCTTTCTATAGGCCTATTCCACTTATATCTGCCAGTGTATTTTTAGCACATTCTTCTTACACAGTCCTCTTTAATGATTATCAGTCATGAGAATTCATTTATGCACTCTTACCAGCATGATTATCATTATTCAAGAAGGAGGTACAACTCCCCCTGCTAGCCTTCACCCAGAGAGGAATTAGGGGAAGTGACAGCAAGATAAAAGGCACTGCTATGCTGTGATGTGGTGACATGGTAACTGGGGAGGTTGGAGATTGAAACCCATTGCTCCTCATAACTCAATGGTTGACATATATACACAATAAGCTTTTGCATCATCACTTGATTTAAAGCTGTTGTTACTTCCATGGAAGAGGGGAACAGTGGAAGTATAAACATCTGAGATGGCTAAGCTGAGATAATGGCTCAAAACTACCCTTCCCTCTTCTCCCACAGGCTTTCCCAGTCAGATGGATGGTTGTGCTTGTCTGATCCCACAGTAAAAAGTGGCCCCAGTAAACAGTTCCAAAACAAAACAATTACCATTAAAATATTTTTTCAGGAAGTTTACAGCACTGAAATAACTAAAAAAGGGATCAGTTGAGCTGGTGCATTCTATGAAAGCGTAGGATGCAGAACTGTTCCTTCCAGTGACAGCAAGAAGCGATCCCTGTTCAGATATTTTGTGAACAGTCAAGCTAAATGTTAGGCTCAGTTTGGGAGTGGGGGCTTGGTAGGCTATTGCAATCTTATTTGTGTTGCAGCACTGTAATATAAAGATAGGAGAAGGATTCAAACACTGGAAGGACCACTCCTTGTGCAGAGACTGACAGCAGTCCTGGTTTTTGTGGAGTTTGTTTGTTTTCTTTATTCTCCATGTATATAATTACAGGTCAGTTTTTAATGCTTAGTTTTCTGCAGACTGTGAAACCACTATTATGTCTCTTTCCGCCTCCCCCTTATAGTTTGGTTTCATAACATATTTTCTCTGCCTTCAAATTTCCAAGCCACTTTCTACCTTATTTCCCTCCATAGCAATGGTCATCATTAGCCAAGAACATATAGCAGATTGAGAAATATATGTGTTTTTTGTTAACTGTAAAAGATAAACACATGGAAAAGCAACATATATATTAGATGTTATTAACTCCAAGCAGCTAGTGGGATTTCAAATACTGGGTATCTGACTGTTTCAAGCAGGGTATAAGCAGAAACTGACAGTTTTTGGTGGTGGTGGCGTTCTGTTGTTTCTATGACAATAAAGTAGCTTTGGACTTAACAATGGCTGAAGATTGCATCCCAGTTCCTAAAATAAGGGCTAAACACTTAACATTCAGAGTTAAATTCTTGCAGAAAATCAGGAAAATTTCTTTGATAGCAATGACTTCATTTTGATTTTCATAGAGAGTCAGCTGCTGGTATAAAATATTAAAATATTAATTCAAATTTTAGATTATCTTTCTTCGGAAAATACCACAGTCTATTACACTGTAGCATCAATTTCAACAGTCTCTGCATCGATGTGGTGTGAATTTAAGAGAAAGTGACTTAAACAGAACTATAGAGTTTATAGGAAACATATATTAAAAACCATCTTTAGGTTATTTTAAAGCTATTAGATACAAATTAGAATATCCAGCTCAGTCTGTATATGATAAAAGATTATTACTGAGATTTGAGAGACAGGAAACAAAATTCTTAAGCTTTTTGTATGTTTTAACTAATTTCTAAGGGTAATTATAAAAATACCCGTATTTCAAATGTTCTCTACATTTGAGATGAAATGGTTCAAAAACTGTTGCAAAAGGGGGGAAAAAAGCATACCAATATCTAGGAAAGAGGCACCAGTAAGAATAAAAATGTAAGCTCTGAAGGCAGCTATCAGAAATACCAATGACATATGAAATATGGAAACAGCTGGAAATTAATCAGTGAGAATAAATCAAATGAAACCAGAAAATCCAGGAGACCATTCCTACAAAAAATCAGTGCTGCAGGCAAAAAGGGAAACTAAAGGGGGAAGAAATGTTGGCATGACATAACAACTAATAAGAGCTAGCATATAGCTAGCAAAGGGAGGTATGCTTTTACTGATGTAGGAGAACTACTGTGTGGTGAGAATGTAATTAATCTTGGAGACTAAAACAGTAGTAGCAATGCCTTTTCAAAGGTATCAAATAATGGATGTACCTTAGTATCGCTGTTCCTTTAATATATATTTAAAATACATATATTACCACACAAAGGATATTAATACACTGTTACAAGAACATGTCCTAGTACATCTTGTGAATGATATTTAATGTATAATCCTTGACAAAAGGAATAGGCTTGAGAGTCTTTTGGACCCATATAGTAAGGTATTCTAACTACCCCCAAGGGAGCATCCCAAGCTCAGAAAATTCAGCTTTCAGGTCCAAACCAATTTCTGTGGCTATTTTTGATGCTAGTTATATGACAGTTAAAACATCCCAGTGTTTCCAAGACTGGGCTAGATAAGGGATCGCTAAACGTGCATGAAATATTCTTCTTTGAGTTAAATCACAGCATGTCAGAATTTCCCTGTATAACTTTCTATATACAATATATATTAAAAAGGTATACTTACCTGAAACTATTTAGAGAGCATAACAGTCTAAACTACCTGAGATGACTGAAGTTTTGTAACAAAAAAATAGTGTATTTAAATCTGTACAATCCTGAATTTGCAAAACATCAGCTTCTCAGGAATGGCATCCAAATGCATCTTAAAATCAGAGAACACAGAGATGATCTATACAGATATATCTTCCGTTTTAGAGATTATTGGGTGGAAGTTTGATGGCAGATGAGATGTTTAGAACAGTTTAGGACAATCAGTTATGTGAAGTAAAATTATTCATATCAGCCTTGAATGAAGTAATCATCCATTCTAAAGTACATTAGAAGTCTGAATTGCCGTGCAATTAAAATGGAACAGAGATATTGTTTGATGTAATTTTAGCCAAACACTTTGCAAATATTTTTCTTCATATTTACCTTTCAGGCATTTTAAACTGATCATTGTCAACAGAAATAGAATGAATCTTGACTAAACTCAGGGATACTGTATCATTCTACGAGTGAACTGAATATAACTCTGTGTATTTAGCTCTTAGTTTGAGAGCCAAAGCCCCAAGAAAAAAAATGCTGACATTAAATCTGAAGAAGAAAACAAAGGAAGTCTCCACTGAGTTTCCCCAAGGAAGATTTCATTCTTGCTGTTCTGCTGTGGGATATGGGATCTTTCCATTCTAAAGAAACCTTACAGTTTTCTTACAGAAATCTCACAGTTTTCCTGTTTGCTTACTTCATATATTCCAGGTCAGCTAAATGCCAGAGCTGCTTACAGAGACTCATTGCTTTTAGATTGTTTTTCCTAACTGGCATGAAATGTCACAGCTCCAGAGAATGCACCACATCATTCAGCAGCTGATTTAAATGAACTATATATCTATACTATGCTGACATGTGTCTGACAAATGGCCAAATTTGTTATACTTTGTTGAAGTACATTGGGAACAAATCCCAGTTACACATCCAAATTCAGTATGTTAAGAAGTTATAGATTTTAATGTATCCCCTTGTCTGGAGAACATGAGAGGCAAGTTTGATTTAAAGTATTTTAAAAACCCATCTACTCATCAACTGCATTGAGTTTTAGATTGCTGAAAAGGAAACTTTAGGTTTGGTATGAAGTTATTAAATAAAATGTAAGCTAAAAATAAGCAAGAGAATACAGTATGAATAAATTGAAAATATTAATGAGCCAACATAAAATAAAATTAAAAATGAATGCATCCTTATTAAGTAAAAATATGAATACTTTATGTGTTCTTTTTAAAGTTTTCTTGAGGCAGTGGCTACATACTTATGTAAATTGCAACAAAAACATTTTTCCTGATCCTGTAGCAATGTATATGACTACAAATCTCTCTACTTGATATTGTAAATAAAACTTAAATTAAGTATTTATCTTCATGATTTTTCTTTAAAATAGAATGTGCCAAAAGTATGTCAAGTATTTTATTGCTCATTAATACCTAATAAAATGTTTATGCAATTAGTAATGCAGCAGAAGCTTTCTGAGACTGCAGAAATGTTAGTTGTGACCATGTACTTGTTTTTAAGATGTGAACTGACTTATAGTTCTTCTGAAAGCTCTGATAGAAGGGTCAGGGCATTGTTTCACTGGAGAAGATAAGTGGGGAATTTAACGTCAAGAACAACATTATGCTTTTTGGGTTCCCTTTTTCCTCTAGGGAAATACACACCCCATTTAAAAAATGAACAAATAAACCCCAAACAAACAAAAAAAACAACAACAAAAAAATCAAACCAGAACTCCCCAGACACATTTCTTGGCAAAATGCAAATCAGAAATACATTAAGTAGGTGGAAAAATATCATTTCTCCTTTGTTGTGAAAACTTTATATTAAAATTAAAGTTTGGCTTTTTAATAAGTTTTGCTTGTTTCTTGTCACAGTACCAGTAACACTGGAAAACAAGTTTTAGTTTTTCCAGGTAAGTCTCTTAGAAAAAGTAGAAGTATACACAGGAAGAGGTACTGTTGGCAAACTGGAACGTGATAGGATAAAAATAATTTTATCCTTCTTACGCCTAAGCCTCATTTTCTCAGTCCTGAATCTCTAAATGGGCAGGTTTGGGATTAATATTAATAGAAA
>VZZY01010274.1:0-11456 GCA_013400335.1 Eurystomus gularis | reverse complement strand
AGAGCCACCAAAATGATCAGGGGAATGGAGCATCTCTCGTATGAAGACAGGCTGAGGGAGTTGGGGCTGTTCAGCCTGGAGAGGAGAAGGCTCCGGGGTGACCTTATACTGACCTTCCAGTACCTGAAGGGGGCCTACAGGAAAGCAGAGGAAGGTCTATTCACAAGGGTTTGTAGTGACAGGACAAGGAGTGATGGTTTTAAGCTAGGAAAAGATAGATTTAGGTTGGATATTAGAAAGAAGTTCTTTAGCATGAGGGTCATAGAACACTGGAACGGGCTGCCCAGAGAGGTGGTGAAGGCACCATCCCTGGAGACATTCAAGGTCAGGCTTGATGAGGCTCTGAGTAACCTGTCCTAGGTATATGTCCCTACTTGTGTAGGGAGGCTGGACTAGATGACCTCTAGAGGTTCCTTCCAGCTTGAAAGATTCTATGATTCTACGTGGTCCTGCAACTCTCAAGAGCATAGAAAGACCCTGGAGCCAAGAAAGAAGGCAGGGGATTAATTGTCTGAAAACTGTTTTGGCTACCAGTTTAAACCAGTGTATACTTGTCACAGTAATGGTACTGTCCTTCAGTCTTTCAGCACAGCAAGCAATCCCTGGACTAATGCTTGCTTTCATGTCTTAAATTTGGCTTGCTAGTCTAGCAAGAGACCAATGCAGTCAGCTTGACAAAAGCAGAGATTTTTATATTTTACATCAATCACCAATGTTTGTGCTTTAGTAAGTGGATTTATCCTCTGCAATTTTGTTCTTTGGGAAAGCTTTTAATTCTGTCATTCCCATCATCCCTTCCATTTGCTGACAGTGTGCAAGTGCCACACTTTGCAACCTGCCCCTATGCAGATCATGCCTGCTCCTATTTGGTCTCTGACAAGACAGACACCATACTTCCCCATTATAATGTTGGAAGGGAAGGAAGAAGAATACTAGGATGTGAGGTCTGAGGTAAAGGGAAGGTATGGACTGGCCGTGGGGTCATATGGGGCATGGGAACAGGGAAGCTTTGTGCCATTCTTCAAACTCAAAGAAAGTAACCAAGAATCTCAGAGCCTGGCAAATGTAGAGTTGGTAGCAGTCTCAGCCTTAGGAGAAGAAGCAGTGCTTCCTGTAGGTGACCTGACATGCTGAGGCTGCCCCTGAGGACATTTTAATCTAAATACTCACCAGAAGCTCTGTTTCTCCAGCCACTACTCATATAGCAAAGGTATCGAGTTCTGCTTAGAAAAAAAGAGGGGAGGGTCTTAAAATTCACAGAATCAGCATGGTTTGAGTTGGAAGGGACCTCAGAGATCATCTAGATCAAACCCACCTGCCATGGACAGGGACACCTTTCACTAGACCTGCTTGCTCAAAGCCCCATCCAACCTAGTCTTGAATACATCCAGTGTTGGAGTCTCTCTAACCTTCCTGGTCAACTTGTTCCAGTGATTCACCACGCTCAGAGTGAAAAACTACTAATTCTAATTTCTAACCCTTGTTTATAATTTAAATCTACCCTCTTCCAGTTTGAACCCATTACCCCTTGTCCTGTCACTGCAAGTCCTTATAAAAAGTCCCTTCTCAGCTTTCTGTAGGCTCTCTTCAGATTCAGGGAGGATGCAATGTGGTCTCCCTGGAGTCTTCTCTTCTCCAGGCTGAACAACTAAAACTCTCTCAGCTTGTCATCATAGAAGTGGTATTCCAGCCCTCTGATAATCTTCATGGCCCTTCTCTGGATCCCCTCCAATGGGTCTATGTACCTCTTGTATTGGGGCNCCTCTTGTATTGGGGCCTCCAGAGCTGGATGCAGTACTCCAGGTGTGGTCTCACGAGAGCAGAGTAGAGGGGTAGAATCATGTCTCTTGACCTGCTGGCCACAGTCCTTTTGATGCAGCCCAGGATACAGCTGGCTTTCTGGACTGCACTTGCACATTGTTGGCTCACATTGAGCTTTCCATCAATCAACAACCCCAAGTCTTTCTCCTCAGGACTGCTCTCAATCCACTCATTGCCCAGCCCATATTTGTGCTTGGGATTGCCCTGATCCAGGTGCACGACCTTGCACTTGGCCTTGTTGAATTTCATGAGACTGGCATGGGCCCACCTCTCAAGCTTGTCCAGGTCCCCCTGGATGGCATCCCTTCCCTCTGGCATGTCAACTGCATCACACAGGTTGGTGTCATCCACAAACCTGCTGAGGATGCACTCAGTTCCACTGTCCATATCACCAACAAAGATATTAAATAGCACCAGTACCAGTACTGATCCCTGAGGAACACCACTCATCACCAGTCTCCACTCGGAAATCGAGCTGTTGGCTGCAACTCTTTGAGTCTGGATGCATTCCTGTGTAACCTGCCCTGGATTCTATGGTCCTGCTTGGCAGGGGAGTTGGACTCAATGATCTCCAGAGGTCCCTTCCAACCCCTAAGATGCCGTGATTCTATGATTCTATCCAGCCAATTCTTTATCCATCATAAAATTGTTTTATGAAAAATGAAATATTGAAATAGTTCCAAAATTGCAGTTACATAAAATCTTGCCAAGTCCAGAACATTCTGGGAACATTGGTAGTTATTCTGCAGATCTCTGTTACCAAATTCACTATGGCAGAGATAATACCCAAAGTTTCCAGCTACAACATTAGAAGCCTGGACTATCTGGCAGGTCAAGTTTCTACCAGGAAGTGTAGAAACCTGAGTAATTGATACTAAGGCACAGATTAGAAGAAGATCTCTGGTTAAAGAGAGATTGCTCTTGTCTTCTTTGCTCATATTTCACCATGGACCTGACAAACTTGGAGTCCTGGCTAGATTTGAAGCCTACAGGCTAGATCTGGAGACCTACAGTAGAGAGAAAAGAAGCCTTGTGGTCTCAGCTGGGATTTAGATGGTTTGTCATTTTAGGTCAATGCCTCCACATGGACTATTCAAGGGCTGAGAACCTAAACCTTCCTACCATGCAAGGCAGCCAACTTCCAGAAAGTCTTTTCAAGCAACTAGCCTTGAGATGTGACATTTCTGTAACACTGTACAGGGCGGAGACACGCTGAAGCCACGGGCCTGGCAGGCATTCATGCACAGCAGCTAATAGAACTAGGCCAAAAATGCAAGGAGAATTTGGGAAACATCTTGTATTAGTGTTTCTAAAATCTTCTCTTGGGCTTATAGAGAATGAAGATTTGGTTCCATTAATAAGCAGAATATTTTTTAAAAATGCAATATCATAAAGTTCCACAAACTTGAAATCTCAGTTTCAGGCAGCTCTGTATTCAGTGCTAGAACGCTATCATTTCATATGGCCAAAGGTGCGCTTCCTTCAGTTCATAGGTCAACATTCACAGGTTCTATGTTTTAGTAAATGCATATCCATGCACTAAAGAATCTATATTTTGGCCTCAGACCTCATGGTCTCAAAACACCAGTTTAGAGAGAATTTCATGTAAAAGAAATCTGATATTACAAAATGGTGAAAGTCATATCTTTTTAGTGTAGAGCAGAATGAATAAAATGGCAATTAAGTTCTGTTGCATAAGATAGTAAGTATTATATAATATATTACATTAAGTTGCATTGATTTCACATTTAAACAAAAAGCAGAAAGAATTGTTGGTAGTGTAACACAGAAGACTAATTTAGCTTATTCCATGACAGATTACATTGACTGTTACCTCCAGTCTCAGAAAAGAGATTAAGTACTGTATCATGGCTGGGTAATAACTTTCACTGTGGTCCCTCTGACTTGATGACTGCATCAGTCACTGCCTGAGGGCTGAAAGCAGCAGGTACTGCCTGTCAGTCACCAGAGTTTAACCCAGCTTGAGCTACCAAAAAACTGCTTAGCCATTATATTTCTTCTGCCCCTTCAAGGACATCTCTAAATGTTTCACATTTAGAATGTGCTTTCTGCAGCAATCGAGTCTGTTATTAAGGCATGTTTAATTTCCTGATTTTGTATATTAAGTGTATATAAACCATGGGGATCTCAATCAGAAAAAGTATAAGAGTTTTCCTTTTTTTTTTTTTTTTTTAAATCAGGTAAGTAGCTTTATGTAATAGAAGTCAAGAGCTAATGCAAGAGTAGAGTTGAAGGCTTTAGTTAAAATGGAGGTAATAGCTTTCTTTTTATCTGTCACTCTTCTCAGTGGGAATCATGGTCATACTGGACACTTTCACTATCCATTAAGTTTTCCTGTGTGGAATAAAACTTTGGAAATTTTTTTTTCATAAAGCCATTTGAAAGTACTTGTTAACAAGGTTGTTGCCCTCTTCTGTTTCCTTATGCAGAAGCTAACCTGTTTCTGGCAGCCCTAAACCCATGTACCTCTGTTCTTCTGGACTGCTCCTGGCATGGCCACTCCTTCTGAAGCTGCATCCCAGCTCCACACCCAGAGAATCCTGCCAGGAGAGTACATGGGGATGCCAAATGCTTTGAAAACCAAAGTGCTGGAGTTTTACTGCTGATGAACCCACAGTAAGTGAGACTTGAGTATTAAGGACCATTTTTCAGGTGAACTGTCAAGACCAGAGCTGGAAGTTGGAATAGGAGGGAGGTAGTGGGGAAGACCAAAGGCACCTAGTAGCATGAGCATTAAATATCTTCTGGTCGACCAGCCATTTAAATTATCTGAAAGAGGACAAAAAACAGTTAGTTGATTAGTTTGTATACTTCCATACCAAAATCTATGTATCACCATGATGAATGAGCCTATACTGTCTCTTAAATTTCAGGCTTCAAACTCAAGTATCCCAGAATAAGTCTGTGCCAGAATAAGGGTTACAACATTTATCTAGTCTCCTTGGCCACATCTGTATGAGTAAGTAAAATCACCCAGGGACTATTTTGTGCTCCTGAGGCCAATAACATGGCCAGCTTGGGCTTGGACCTCTACATGCTCTGTCCCCCTGTCTCCAAATGGCAGGGTCCAAACTGTCTGCTAGGAAGAACCCCTGACACATGCTATTGCTCAGACTGGCCTTAGGCAGTGTCTGGAGAACTGGCGCTACAGCAGCCTCAGTGACTTTGCTATGGGCAAATGACAGGCTGGTGCTCAACTCCTTGCCCTGGTCCTGTTTTTTTTAGTATTATGACATGCTTAGGTACATGTTTGTACATGTATGTATATATCTATATGACTTGAGTATTGAGTATATACAGAGCCTTTATGCTACAGTACTTAATGAATACAATCAACTGCATTGTCTCCCATTCCCACTCACAGAAGGCTTCCTGGTTTTATTCAGTGCATTTTGGCTCTGCATCATGAGAGTGAAATGTCAGTTTATGAGAAATGGCAGCACGGTATACAAAATCCACACTGGAGAACTGAACGTGTAAACTCAGTCTTAAAGTACAGAACAATAGAAAGCACAATCCATTTAGGAATTTTGTGAGATCTCCAGGTAGGAGCTGGAGACAACACTTTGAGATCTTTCCTTGGCCCCTTTGCTCTGACCTACAGAGAAAGGGTAAAAAAACCAACAAGTATCTGATCTTACAATTATCAGTGACTGAGGTTCCAGTGTCCCTCAGGAAAACCTAACTGCTTTGAAAATATGCTGCTGTCACCACTGGGGAACCATCACAGAAAAGTAATGCTTTATTACCTTTTAAAATATGTCCTTTACAGTAAAGTTGCAATGCCTTTTACTTTGGGAAAACTGGCAAGAATCAATTCCCAAATAAATGCAAAGGCTTTTCTGTAATTCTAAACAGCTAACAGAAATTTGCAAAGGTTACTGACATTTCTTTATTTCAGGAATGACAGTAACACATTTATATCATCTGGGAGTTACTGAATCTGAATCTTCCTGCATTAGAGAAGTTTAAAAACTACTACTATTTTTAGCTTTAGCACATATGACTGTAAGACAGACTACTAAGCCTACAAAAGCTGTATTAATAATATTTTGAAACAAACCTAGAGATGAATTTGATCTGCTGAGTGTATACTTATTCATCCTTGAGAAAGTGAGTTTAGGAATACAATCTACTGCTCTTTGCATCAGGTCAAACTGGTGATCAGACTAGTGAAGTAGAGCCAATTTTGCACAAATATCCAATTGTGTTGTTCAGGGTCATATATAGATGATTTCTGAATGCCTCAAAGAATAGTCAGTATTTGAAGACTTAGGAAATAAAGAATCTTTTCAAAATTTGTTTCTGACCAATATTCATATTGTCCTTCCAGCTGCAAATCTTGTGATGTCCATCCTCTTATGCTGTCTTTATGACTTCTCCTTTCCCAACAGTTGAATCAGTATGCTTTGTATTACTGTCCCCTGTGTTATCTTGAGGTTTCTCTTTGGTAGTTACTGTGTAGGCTTGTCAGAGAAGATAATGCTATGGAAAAGGTTGTAAAAGTTATTCTTTAAAAGTTATCCCTCCTCTGTGGTAACCAGATATACCACTGGGGGAAAAAAAAAAAAAACAAAAAACCAATCAAAACTAAGGGGATTTGTCCCTTTTTTGCATGTACCATTTTTACCAGCACCCTTTGACAAGTACATTTTCAGCAACTTCAGCTTATGTACATCCTGATAGTACAACCCAGCACCTGACCCATCTTCAGTGGGAGAAGAAACATCAGTTTAAAGGGAAAATTATGTTCATTTCTTTAAAGGACTTCTGTTGCTTGTTCTGCATGTTTTTAATATTCACAGCATCTCCTTGATGTCATTTGATTTTAGGTATTGATAGAAAAACAATATGCAAAAGTATTTGGTGATCCAAGAATGAAATCAGAACTAACAGGACTGATTTAATAGTAAGCTTAGGGTGAGTGATTTTCATCAGAGGCAAGAAAATCTGTTCTGTCAGTTTAACTGTAAAAAAGACAGTGAGAAGAACTGGGTGGCGGGTCCATGAAGTAGATCACAGTAATTCATGTGAAGACAGACATGTTGTTTGACAATTTGGTGGTCCAGATAAAGGGATGGAAGTGTAGCTGTTGAAAACCTCTGCCTTGGACATGCTGTAGTCTTTATAACTGTGCAGTGTGGGTGTAAAATTAAACCCTTATATTAAGTATGAAGAAACTCTACCACATACCATGTAGAATTCAATCTTATAATATATAATAGACCCATTTTTCAAATACATTAATGACTTTGCAGATATCAGGCTTGGAAAAGAGGTCTGAGCACGTTGAAAAGGCTGTCAGTAAAGAGTGCATAAGAAGAAATGCGAAATGTTATGGATTACACACACACACATACACATGCACACATACACACAGTTATTCTCTGTCTTACATAGATGGTAGTGCAGCTCTGCCTGAAAGCAATATATCTATCTATAGCATTTTTGACAGCAGATGTAATCAAAGGTATACTCAAGAAGTTCCTTGGCCAACACTCAGAGTATGCTGATGGGAGTGGCATCCAGCTGCCTGTCAGGAGAAGTATAAAAGTGACAGGAAACCTCTGAGGTTGTTAAAAAACAGCGTTCTCCCCCTCAGAAAAATAAAGCATCAAAGAATGCTTGCTTGGCAAATAGTTTTCTTTGACAGGTTCTCCCAACCTTGCTGCTCTGCAGCTATTGCACTGTCTGCACTACTTTCTTTCATCATTTATGTATTAGTTACACCAATTATCAGGTGCAGCCGAGGCTTAGGAACAATGGTGTGTCTTCTAGGAGTGACTGCAAACCACAAAGTGGAAACACCAACAACAGTCATTAATCTTAGGGGACAAGGCAGGAAAGAAAACTTGGGTTCATTTTAACTAGGAAAAATACAAGCTAAAACAGAGTAAAGTATCTTTCTACATTAGGCAAAATAGGATTTTTTAAAAAGTAATTTATCAAAAACACAGAAAACAAAATTGCTCTGTGTGACTGTGATGTGTATGCAATGCTTTTAACATGTAGAAATGGATCTCCCTGTACTAGTCCATGTACAACATTTATGGGGCTGGAGAATTTGGGGCTGATTTTGTAACTACCTGGCACAAGTAAAGGTAAGCAGAGGAGGCTCATAGTCTGGAAGATGCTGGCTGACCAAAGGAAGACATCAATTAAATGAGGTCATGGGGTGTTGTGCTGGTTCAGCTATCATCATTTGATGCTGCCAGAAGTTGCCTGATCACACAGGCCTACACTGAACTCAGCAACATCCCCTCAAAAGTCTTTTTTCAGACAGTCCTGCCATAAGTTCCTGTGGACCTAGCTCCTTTGCTGCGCACTCTGATGGACACAACAGACAGAGATGGCTCCCTCAGTGACCCTTCACATGGAAGAACACCACTAAGACAGTTCAGCAAGATGCAACCAACCCCAACAGAAGCCACACCCAACAGGAAACTCCTCCAACTGATCAGCTCCTGGTTGATACAAGCTTGGCCTCACCCACCACCCCAACCAGGACCACCTGGGTGAGGGCAGAGCCACAAAGACACAGGTGGACCAGGTTCTGCTTCTGAAACATGAAGCCAATAGGGAAAACAAAACATTCTGCTAGGTTGTGACTCATTCACAGGTCAACTCTAAATTGGGGCCCACAACTCAGGCCCCAGCACTTCATGTGTATATACTGCAATTCTGAATCCTGTTCTTAAAGTTTTCAGCTAGGAGTGTAGAATATAGAAGAACAGAAATTTTCTACAAGGAGGAATCACAGACAATGACTGTGGAGCCCAAATAGACTGTGGCTTGTGAAGGGTGTGTTTTCTCCCTTCCATCATGCACTGGTTATGTTTCTCTGGCTTCCTTTGCTGATTCCTGAGGTGATGCTTAGGAAAGTAGCACCTGCTCTTTGTGACAGAAAAAGAAGTCAGTGTGTTCAAAAGTAGAAAGGTATGAAACTGGGGTGTGTTATTTAAACAAACAAGACTCTGATTTTACTAAGTTAAGCTGGAAGTGTTTTAATAAGAAGATTTTTATAAACTTCCACTTTCTGGAATAACTGAATATTTGCATTTCCCCTGTTCGAAGAGGGTTTAGATTTGAAGAATGAGAAATAGAATAGAGATGATTAAGAGGAAGACTAGAGTGCCTCATCTTACACCAGCACTTTGAGTATTAACAAGGAACATTTGTAGAGACAGTTAAGCCAATGAAGAGTTATTTAAGTGAGAAAATCCTTGCATGACAATTTTATTTCCTGCAACATACAGGCTGTAATGCTACACACCAGCAAATAATTTCAGTGCCGATTAAACTTGCCACAAATTTTGAATTAAGAGATAGTAATGCTTAGATATTAGCCATAAGATTAAGAGCTGGTGAACAGAGTTTTTTCCAACAGATTTTTTTAAAAAAGTAAATATAGTGTTAAGGCTGAGGCATCATGTTCCAAGTCAACTAAAAGGAAATGTGCATGGGCAAACTCTAACTTGTTGAAGTCTAAAAAGGAAGTGCTGACCCAAGTTTAACTATAGTGATGTGAATAATACTACACTAATGTACCATTACCATATGTATTATAATTCTGCAGCCACAGATTTTCTTTAAGAAAACAGCTGCAGTACTGAAATTTTAATCATCTCAAAATTACAAGGCAGAAAAATTACTCAGGCCTCAGAATCTGAGTGTCACAAAAGGAATGGTTATGAAGACTGCAATTATGATAACTATTTGCACTTTCTTTTTACTAAAAAGATTTTTAGTCCTCCAGTTTGGTTTTGATGTCTGCTTGTAATAGGACATTGCTATATGTTTTCCAGTGTCCACCTATTCTTTTCAAAACAATAACAATACCTGGCCTCTGCATGAGCTATCACAGTAAAAAGAAAACAGAAAATGCTGATTAATCCTCACATATGCTAAGGCTTGGGTGCAGCCAGTATCCCTGGGTCCTATGATTGTCAGGTGGGGTAGGTTTTGGGAAAATGCTATGGCATCTTTTTGACTGGATGCCTAGGTTTCTTCTGAAGAACCCAAAGCCCAGACAGATTCCTGGCTCTCTTTAATGTGGTCCAGAGGTAAGAAGGTATGATGCTTGTGTCAAGAAGCCTGGACATACATTCAGGCCCACTAGGTTACATGTAGCTGTAGCGATGAGACCAGCTGGGACCTATAAACTTCCAACTATCAAAGGTATAAGCCGCTTGAACTATGTGTCATCTTTCTGAACATGCAGGGCTACAATGCCTGAAGTTATTTAGTGCATTGTATAACAGATCTGTCAGGTCAACTTGATGGGGAAGGCTCAAAGAACAGGAGAAATCTTCCAGAACTGTGCAACTAGTATTCTTGTCACCAAATGGGATTCTGTAAGGAAAACATATATAAGAATCTTCTAGAAGCTTCCCTAGCTCCCAGTCAGACCCAACTCTGGCAAAGGCTGAGCCAATCAGTGATGGTGAAAGCACCTCTGCAATAACATATTTAAGATGGGAAAAACCTGTTGTGGTAGTTCTTTTGTTTTGGAGAGGAGTGGAATGAGAGAGAAACAACTCTGGGGACAACAAGGTCAGTGAGGAAGGAGGGGGGGGAGGGGGTGCTGGAGCAGAGCTTCCCCTGCAGCATATGGTGAGATGGCAGGCTGACCATTGCAGCCCGTGGTGGAGGTTTACAGTGAGGCAGAGGCCTGCCTGTAGCCCCTGGAGGACCACATAGTGGATCAGGTGGCTGTGCCTGAAGAAGGTTGTGACTTTTAGGGAAGCCCACAGTGGAGCAGTCCATCGCTAGGAGGACTACACCCTGTGGAAGGGTCCCACACTGGAGCAGTTAATTAATAGCTGCAGCCTGTAGGAAGGACTCACATTGAGAAGTTCATGGAGGACTGTCTCTTGAAGGAGGCACCCCACGCTAAAGCAAGGGAAGAGTGAGGGTCCTCCCTCTGAGGAGGAAGGAGCAGCAGAAACAACATGTGATGAACTGACTGCAACCAGCAATATAGAGTACCAAATGGTCTCAGTCTCCTATGAGGTAAGTTGCAGTGCAAAGCTTCTAGTGTCAGGAACTCTGATTTCTGGAAACATATCTCAGGATTCTTGATGCATCACTGACCCTTCTGGGGTAATTTTGCACTGTGTTGTGAGAGAAAAAAAATTCTGTCTTTTGAAGCCACTGTGACAACTGCATTTGTAGCAGTCTACAGAGGTAAAAGGCAAAAGTGACTTAGTTCAGTTTTCTATACTCCTCTGGTCACAAAGGGCTGTGCTGTGCGAGGGATCCAGCATGGGTCATTCAATGCAAGATGCAGAGATTGTGAGTCAACACCCATAATAAAGCTGTTTTCAGCACCTACCATGGAAACAATAACTATCTAAAAACTCCCCATAGATAGCCACAGTTCAGTGACTACCTAGTTTGTTGTTAGCGAGGAAATAATGGTTTAACAAGTAGTAAGACAAAGAAGGTTTGTGGGATGACTAGTGTCATTAACTCCTAAGTAGTGGGCATTACTGAAGGCCCGGGATCTCAACAGGGGTTCAACCCAGCCTGTTTCCCAGACCTACTTCTGTTTCTCTGCTTTTTTCTTCTCTCCTTATGAGAGAGACACAAAAAAAAGCTCTGGGTGCCACTGA
>VZZY01010272.1:38543-68464 GCA_013400335.1 Eurystomus gularis | reverse complement strand
TTAAAAGACATGTAGATATGGTGTTACTTTTAAAAGACATGTCGAAATGGTATTTAGGGACATGGTGTAGTGTTGGACGTGATGATCTTAAAGGTCTTATCCAACCTAAATGATTCTATGATTCTATTATTCTATGAATCTGGATAAACTCATAATTTCATTATGTCAACACATAATTTTATGATGTCAGCACATTTTTACTAGAAAATAGACTCAAAATGGAATATTATGAAAGGAGAAATAGTTAGGAGTGAAAATCTTCTTACTTCTTTTTGACACTTACAATAGGCTGAGATTAATTTTACCAAAGAATTGCTGTTCCTCTTGAATGATCATAAAGGGGTTTGAGGGCTGCAAATTCAGATTAAATACTTGTGCTATGGATACTTATATTTTGGTAAGGTAAATATGTCTGCCACTGCTTTAAAATAGTTAAAAAAACCCAACAGGAGGATCGTTTGGCTATATTTTGTGGTGAGTTATTTTCCCCATGGTTTTTCTTGGAAATCTTTAGCCTAAAATTCTTGATTTGTCGGTAGGTAACTGACTCTTTCCACCCTAAGAAAAACCTTTTCTTTAACTTTTATTAATCAATAGGTTGGAAAAAAACAGAGATATTGTAACAGTTGGTGTAAGAGTTGGAATAACTATTTCAACTATTCAATAGCTGGAACAGGTTTCAGAAGTTATGAATAAAAGAACTGATCACTGATTGGCCACTTCTAAAATACTTTGCCTTTCTCCTTCATGATCCACTTACAACAGTTACAGAATTTTATATTAATATCTCAACTCCTATTTTAGCATGGAAATAGTCCATAATGTCTCCTGCAAGCACTAAAAGATAGCTTACTTTTTTTTGCCAGCAACTAATGAAATAACTTTAATTAGCCTTTATTGTAAAGTTTTAGCTGACTAAAGACCACTCTTTTATTGACAAGGAAGGCAGATGGGCCTTTCAGGTAAGTAACTGAAAGAAAATTTCTTTGCTTCCATTTATTTCAAATTACATGGAAATCCTAATATTCAATGATTCTCTCCTATAAATCTTTTTCAAGTGTTATTAACTGATCAACTGCAAAGACCAAGGTAGGGAAAAGTTTGCCAGAATCAAACAATTTAAACTGAAGAGAGAAGATATGTCCTGTATTGCCAAAATATTCCAGGAATAACCCAGAATTTGAATGAAAAAAGAGTTCGACTAAAAAGGATGGTTCTGTTCATGCAGTGTAATTCTGATACTCTCACAATGCAGTTAGAGGCATCAGTTTCAGGGACCCACATATTTTCTTCCTCTTTTCTTAGCTTAGTCCTCAAAAGTGGAGGTCTTTGGAGGGGATGAGTTTCCTTAAAAATTTCTAACCTTCATCATCACCGTCTTTCATCATCCTCTCCTTGGGAGGGCTACTGGGGGGCCCATCAAAGACAGAGTCGAAGAAAACTCCTGGAGTTCTTTTTAGCTGGAAAGAAATTCTTGAACCTGGAGCCAGACATATCTGTAACAATGCTTTGGGTAGTGCTGAAGAGAAATCTGACATCTCTCTCTAAAGTCCCTTTGTTAATATCTTCAGGCTGTGTGGACAATTTCCAAATGAAACTTTCACCAATAGTCATTATCTCCAGTGTTTGTGTTTGTGTTCCTTCTGCTGGAGAAATCCTGGATGTTTGTATGCAGCACTTTTTGAGTAGCAACTATAGAGAGCCACATGTATAAATAAACATTTTTGTTCTCTCTGTGCACAGATAAAGACAAAGCTCCAATTGAAAAGCAACTTAAGGAACAGCCTTTCCTTTGTTACATTACAGTAATTTGATACACACGGAGAAGACAGACGGGAATGGGAGTTACCCTTGTAAAATGTTTATATCTGTGGTCTGTGCATATATGTTTTTGTTATATTTGTAATGTATTTTGTTAGGCAAGTATGCAGGACCGCCTTGAGAAAAAACTTTATTTCACATGTTGACTTTTCTCAGTGCATGCAATGAACTGCAATGAAAGTGCTGTTCTGAACCGATAGAAATCCACAGAACATTAATCCTTCTGTATAAAAATGCACTTTAGAAGGATTGTAAGTAAATTTCCTTAACAGAAGCAAAGAAGAAAAAAAATCACACCTGAGATAAGAATTTTATGATAGTGGAAGAACTCAGTGCTCAGAGAATGGAGATTAAATGTATTTATTGATCTGTATGTCATTGTTCCCAGAAATACTTAAAATAACTACAAAATTTTTGAACAGCATTCATTTCACCTTGGATTTCTATGTCGTATAATTTTTGAAGGAGGCATAATTTACACATTTTCGTGAGATGATACAGTAGAAGTTCTAACACAACAATTTTGAAAGGTTTTAGTTTCAGAAGTCATATAACCCTCAAACAAGAGAATGCCATGTGAAATGAGTGACCAAAACACCCATGATGAAATCAGAAAACCAAGTTTTTTATGTAAATGCTATGGATGGAAAGTAATTTAGGTGCTTAAAGTTGCATGTATAAGTACTTGGCACTTGCAGAACTGCGTATACAGATAATAGTCTGCTTGGATTCATAGCCTGAGAAATATTTGAACTAAAACTAAGAAAATATGATTCCTGTTTAGGGACAACTAACAAATAGACAAGAAAATAAGCTTGTACTTTTTTAACACTCTCCTCGATTTCAGTCTTTCTTCAACCTAGCGCCAAGCCAGGAACTAAGAAAATGCATATATAAGAAATCACAATAGATGGTCAATGTTCTGAGATCATCTTTCCCATAGAGAATGAAGAAGAAAATTCAAGAGGAGGGAGTATATTTCTAGAGCGGAATGCCTTTGACAGGGACCAGCTCCTGAGTCACGACTTCATGTTTCTTAATCTTTGGCAGTAGAATAAAGTCCTTAGCAGAAGAACATTTTAAAGTCCAGATACAAGACACTTCAGAGTTCTTATCATTACTTCTCTTTTTATGTCTACACAATTTACAGCGTTTGCAGATGGAAGCAATTTAATACCATGGTGATCCTCCGTCCAGCCTGCTTCCTTTGAATGACCTTATGTTTACTATAAGAAAACACCAACAAGGTGTCTGATTTCTCCATGGAAAAATGGTAACTATTTAAAACAAAAAGATCTTATCAAACAGAATCATAATTCTTCTACTATCCCCATGCTTTAACAAAAATGCTCATTTGTTCTGGGGGAGTGTTTTAGTAGGAGGGAGAGCCAGCTTGGCTTTGCTGCAAAGGATGCATTTAAAATAAAAGAAAATATAAAGCAATAGTGAGAACCACAGGTTTTATGTTTTAAATGGATAGAGTTCTAGTTGGAAAGGAGTTGATTACATGTTTCGTATAATGACCCCACATTCAACCAGCCCTTCCTCACATGCATCCTAAAAACATCCCCCTGTGGTTCCTGGCATCTATGAAATGTTGGTTGAAAGTTGCACACTAAGCGTATTTTCCAAGAGCTTGGACAGAGAAAAATTGAAATAGGATCTCAGAATCCTTTTACCCATTCTGGAGCTGCAGTCCACAGGCTAAAATGAACCAATCACAATATTACAGTATGCAATTTCGGTAACATAGTAAGTTTTTGTGGCACATCTCTAGAGTGCTTTATTGTTGATGAAAGAGTGGAATCCTTTGGAAAAATATTTGTCAGGTTTTTACTTAAATTAAAACAAACCACAGTCTCACATTTAACAAAAATCTAAATGTTTTGTAAATGAGACGTGTTGAATGTCCACATATGCATTCAAGCACAGTACTTGGGTTCAGAAATTCATACTGTGACTTGTTAAATAAGAAAATTGGCTGAGGGGATTATATAACTGTGCAGAGACATGACTTTATGACAGTGAGGTGGTAGGTATCTCAGACACTACATAGGTGTCTCTGGAATTCAGTAGGTACTTTCATTACTCAGAACTTTAGGAGGTACAAATTATTTCAGTGGCAGTTTATCATCCTATATCAGCTGTGATTATTCTTCAAATTTTAATTGCCAATAAATTATGAGAATACACTGGTATTTTTTAAAGTAAAATAAATCTATATGTAGTAATTATAAAAATATAGTGCATATAAAATATATTTTTCCATTAAATCTTTCCTTTTCTGGAAAGGTCTGTCTATATCTTTTTCATTGATCTTTCTTTATTGATCTTGGCTGAAAGTGTTCATGAGGTTACTATGGCTTCAGCATCATGAAGCTCTATGCTCAATGATTCTAGTTGGTGGAGAATAAAGTACTGAATGGAGGAGGCACCTGCTCTGAAGCAGCTGAAATTCTTGTGGCCTTCATTCCAATGGTCTATGATAAAGAAACCAGGTAACTAAAAAATGCCCACAACACAAAGCAATTATATGTGGCTTGTTTTAAAACTGTTATTTAGATGCTTCTCTGGAAAGATATGCTTTCTCTGGACATCCAAGATTTTAACTACACTGACAGAGGCAGCCTTTTCTCATTTTTCTCTTATTTGGTAAGTAAACTTTGGGCTAATTTCAAAAACTGCCTTACCCCAAGTTCAGACATTGTCCAAGGGGAGTAGCATCTCCTTGTGGGACATTGAATCTGCCTGGAAAGACTGGGAAGATGTGTGAATCAAAGTGTTTTGTAATCCAGTCACTTGTGTGTAACAACTGACTTTGGGGATTCTGATGCCCAAGTTACAGCATAGCTGTGACAGTGACAAGGACGAGGAGCTTAGAGAGGTCCCAGTACAGACATAGGATGACATTGATGGTTACATAGCTTGATGGTTATATAGCTAAAGACTGTGAAAAACTAAAAATATTGTCTGCTGTACCACAGTCATCATTTTCACAAATGATAAAATTGTGCTTTTGCAATTTTTCCTGAAAGGTGAAAACAGTGAGCATACTTTTTTTGGTAGAAGATACCCTCCATTTACCTTTTCTTATTTTCCATTTCTCTTTCTCTCCACACTTTTAAAACAACACCATCATTCTTACAAGAAGAAAAATATGTTGTATAAATAAGGCCCTCATAATTCACTTGTCTCTTCTCTGAGATTTATTGGGTTTTCTATCACAAGCTAAGATAAGAACCACATTCCACTTCTTGCTCTTTGCATTAGACACTACAAGATCTGTGCTGATAAAAGCAGGGAACTTGTCATTTGAAAAAGGACCTAGAAAGTATTAAGAAATGTTTTCATATGACTTTTATAAACTGCCTGAGCATTTCCTTCTGCCAAACTATCTTTCGGTCTGTTGCTTTCAGTGGTTACTCCAGTGCTATTCACGTTAATTTTAGAAGTATTCCTAATCTTGGTATAACTGATTTTTCTGGAATTCACCTACACCCATATTCTACTTCTTGAGAAATAGTCTTCACCTACATGGCCTTTTGAAAACATCTTGTGTGGGATTTGGAGAGTAACTGATTTTCATAGTCTCTAGTTTCAGATTGTTTGTTTATAATGATTTTGATTCCATGGACTTTGGCAGGCTGGAAAGAAAGAAGGTCATATGAAATCCAGTGCATTTCAGCATTAGATAGAGAGGAGTTTGACCCAAATTACCAAATACAAATGCTTTGAACAAATTCAGATCTGATTTTTAACTCCATTATAAGAAGAGTTACCCTACCAGATTCAACTCTGGGAATGCTCAAATTCATAAGTATGAGGTAGGAACTACCCTTTTACCTTGTTCATTTATCTTTCTCAGCATGAGTTGCACTGTGCTTTTTGGTAAGTCAAACCCATCCTGCAGTTCTCTAACAGGCAGAACTGTCATTATTCATCTGCAAATTCTGCCTCAAGAAGGGATATACATCATAGAATCATAGAATGATTTGAGTTGGAAGTGACCTTAAAGTTAATTATGACAGCATTCCAGGTATTTGCCAAGCAACTGAACATAAAAAATGGGGTCTTTGCCTTCTTGTATCTGTTACTGCTCATATGTGAGAGATAATAATGGGCTTTTATTAAACACCTCCACAAACCTGTACTTTTTATGTTTTTGTATAATGCAGAAGAAATGAGGGATTTGTTTGGTCAAGCTCCAGAATTCTAAGTCCACCTGAAACTCTATCACCTTGGACATCAGAGACTCAATTTAAAGATGGTTTGGATAAACTTGCTTGCTAAGAAGCACCTTAAGAAGCATAGTTGAGGTTGCATATTATTTCTTTAATATCCATTCTTATATGCATATGAGTAGTTTCCTGCACAACGACTTTGTGTGTGCAGATAGAGTCATATTTAGATGTAGTACTCCTGCATTTCACCTTAAATGCAGTAGAGGATTCACATATATTTTACATACATTTACACAGAGATAGATTTTTACATATAATTACAGACTATTGATGAATATTTGTTCTCTATCCTAGAATTTCTGCTTTAATCAGAAACAAACAACATATGTTCTGATTCACATATTGTAGTGTTCTACTACTAGTCTTATCAGTGTTTATCACCCCGAGGAATAGGACAAAGCCAGGCATAGTGTTCATGTCTTTTTCTTCCCATTAGTTGGAACCACCCACCAGTTAAGGCTAATACATTTCAGAGGACATCTACTGTGCTTCATAACGCTTTTGCAACCTGTGAAGTTTTTATATGAAAGGGGATATGAAGGGCAGATGGACAAATTGATGTGAGGAAAGGGTAATTATAATTTATGATACATAGGATCTAAATCAAAAGAAGGAACATTTATTATAATAAAAACTGTAAGCAACCATGAAAGGCTTATAGTTCATCATGTACCAAACCAGCTCTGTAATTATATTGTATCTTGATATTTTGAGCAAACTGTATTTTAGTGATTCATGTTGCCTATACAACTAATTCATGATATTATATGTGATGAATATGAATCAGAGTTGAGTAGCAGTCTACTAATTTTGCTCTTTTGGTTGCATCTTTGTTGATCAAATTGAAACACAAATTAAGCCTGACTACTGTTCAGATGCTAGTTTTCTCCACAGTAGTTCTATGCTATGTAGTCCCACTCTCTTTACACTCCCTCAGTATTTTATAGATAGATTATATGATGCAGGAAAGACATAAGATCCTCAGTGTAAATTATGTTTGATTCATTCAATGTGAATACTATGCTCTCATCCACAAATGTATGCAGAAATGCATGGAGAAAGGAAACTTTTATTAGTTGCACTTTCAGATAAGCATGCTAATGAAACAGTCCCATTATTCTCAATGGTATTACGAACTAAATTTGACTACTTTTTATATAGTAGTCAGAAACAGATAAATCTTCATTAGAAAATGTGACTTTCTGCTTTTGGGGTTGGAATGGGAACTTCATGTGCCAAGCCATGTTTTTGAAAGGACTCCTATATCTAGTAATTTTGGGGCTTTTAAAAAATTTATACTACCCAACCAAAATAAAATTAATCTTTCCTCCATTATTATACACAATATAATACTTATTGGCAGGCTTATATGACATTTATCTGACAATTTATTTAAATAAAACAATCTAAACCTATTTCTTTCGCTACAATGTTTCATTTTGTAGAGATACAAACAAAATAAAATCTGACCAGTTGCAAATAAAAAAATATTATTCTAGTAATTAGCTGCCAGCAGAGACCTTGGAAGAGGCTGATGTTTCTTTAGGAAGCCTCCAGGGAAGCCTAGGCTACAGCCCTCTATTTTTCTGTAATTGTCGCATCTTGCCAGCTCAAATAGGGAGGCTTCTAGGACTGGGTAAGTATAGATATCTCACCCTTGCCATTTAGAAGTATTCCACTGACTGCATGAGAGTTAGATCAAGAACCATTCTGTTTTCATAGACTGGACAATACAATATCTCCACCCTCATGACTGCATGAGTCTTACACAAATTACATGACCACTCCTGTGACCATCACAAGTAAAGTTGAGAAACCACTGGAAGAAAGTGTGTGAAAATGAAAAAAATGCAGCAAAGCATCCTTGTTAGATGTCTTGTGGACAGAATTCTTATTTTGTCTTTATGTCAGCATCATTATACTCAAAGATTCCTGGACATAAGTACTAACACCAAATGCATTTTGATGTCATTTAAGTGAGATCCATAATGGTTGTGCTTTCTCCTTAGAATGAAACTTAAAAGCAAATCCATGGCTGGGAGACAATTTTCTTTCCAAAGTATGTCCATAGGAACTTTAGGGGTTTTAAACCAGATGAGATTAGCATATGAATATGCAGTGACCTACACCCGAACATGTTGTTGTTGTTGGATTTTAGCAAGCTCCCTCACAATCTGTGGATTTGGTTTAAACAAAGACATGCAAGTTTTTCTCAATATAATCCAGTGACAAAACCCAAAGTGGAAGTTGCAATGATCAATACTAAGAAAATAAACTTCACAAGACAGAACTATGTGAAACCAAAAATATCTAAAATGAGAAACAAATGTTTCCAGTAAAATAAATGTTATGTTTTTTTTTAAAAAATAGGCATTCTGAATTATTTTTTTAGGATGAGAAGTTATATCAGCATTTGATCCAATAATTCCTAACCTTAATAAAAGCTGCATGTTGTAAACAATTCCCACCAGAAAACAGTGAGACTGTGGTATCTGGAACACACACACAGGTCAGGTTTGGTTCAGAACTGAAAGCATTTGACCCCCAGAGGCAATATTTTTACTTTGAACACAATTAAGCTGTTCAAATTTTGTTAATAAATCTGAACTAAAAATGTGTGTCTTAAGTAAGAAACGTCTGTATCAGTTAAAAGTTTAAAATGTCTCATGATTTCAGGCAGTTTTGGGAAGCTGAGACATTTATATTTTCCTGTGTACTGGACACAAAAGGTCATGCAATTCTTTCCTATGACCTGTTAGGCAAAACTCCAGCTACTCGAACAGATGTAGTTCCGCTCAACATCCTATCCTTCAGAACAATCAAAACCAGGAAACATCTCATTTTTGAAGTTAATATCTCACTAAGAAATTTCTTGTCATTATTACCTTAAAAAGATAACTTCTTTGGAAGAAGGAAGAGATGGAAAGGATGAACAAAAATTGTATGCTGCTACAACTGCACTTAAAACTATGTAGAAGTTTTGATTTATATGCAGAAGAAAAAATGAGAACAAAATAGTGAAATATATCAGTGAGTATTGGAGCTTCCGGGTAGACTTTTCTGAAAGTCATCTTATTCCCATTGGACTGAAAACCTGCAATCTTCACAGACCAAGACTGGCGTTTTCCACCATCCTCAGAAGGAAGGTAAGCCTTGAGCCAATACCTAGCCATGACCTTTCCAAGGTGTGAGACTTAGATGTTCAGCTGTGTTCGAAATGCAAAGAGGGTAATGCAGTTGCTTAAACAGGAGCATCTAGAGTACCATTTGAGCTGACAGGTACAACACAGCTCCTACCCAAGACCTGAGCTCTGCACCGGCAGCTAGGAACTAGGTGGGATACACTGCGGTATCTCAGATGTCACAGGCAGACAAAATTGTTTGATAAGTCATTCTTCCCTGCTAATAACTGCTCATTGATGCCTTGCTGCAGTGTAAGCACGTTGTCATCCTCTGCTTCCAGGAGGCCAACTCTTCTCTCATCAGCGTACATGAGGTCAACATTAAACTGAACTCTGTCACTAGTCAGAACTGCCTAGGAAAATTGCAAGCCTGTTCACCTCAATGTTTGGGTAGTTTTACGTGTGTTTACATATTTCTGTATATATTAGCTGGGTAAGTTTTCTCACATATGTTTTCTCACAACAGTTTAAAACAAGATAATGGCTTTATTCTTACTCACATTAACACATCAAAATGAAAATATTACTAGATTTTTAGTATATCCTCATTGCTGGGATGAAATAAGTGCTATCTTATTGTTATTTAATATATGAAAATATATTCCATTAAAATATACTGTGATTAAAAATATACGCATATGCATAATAGAGCACTATATTCAACTGTCCCCCTTTATACTTACACTTAATGATTAAGCAGAAGGAAAAGACACTTTAGCACAATAAATGCTTCCTGTGGAAATTAGCACGCAAGACATAGCTTCTCTGAGACAATTCACTTGTGCAAGGTTTTCTTCTGAGAGAAGGAGTACCACTGATCTGCCAGCTCTTCGTTTCAATCTTTCCTCTGTAAGTTTATATTTCACACTACTCAAGAAATCAAGTTTTGTTACCAATAAGTCTTGTTTACTTTTCTATGGTAAAAAAGCAATCCCTGCTATCAGCACTGAGCGTTGGTCATTATTTTGTGAGTTTAAGCTGCTTGGAATGGCATATTTGTTTTGCCGGAATATGTTACTCTGCTTGGATGATAAATTTATGAAGATTCACTTCCAACAAACTTTTAAGTAAGGCACAAAGTTAAATACATGGGCTATTATTTCTCACAGGATTAAAGAATATGCTTTATGATAGTGAATTAGTGATTGAAGAGCTTTTCTCTTTCTCAGGGCACAAGTCAGAAGCACAAACTCACTGATAATTTTAGTAGCTCTTGACAAATTCAAGAGCATAACGTCAACAACATCCTGTCCATGTCTGTGTAACTCACTGGAGAACATGTATTACAGGTCTCCATCTGTGCTCACTCTCCACAGGATGTGATTGTACTAATCCATACCAGAAAGCTCGATTACAAGCTTCAGCAGGTTTTTGGTCTGAGTGCTGGAGCTCTTGTTCGAGTCCCCCATACGACAACCAGGATAGCAGCTGTCACAATCAGCATGTAGTACTAGCAGATCTCTGCAGACCAGCTAGCACTTGTGATGAAACACCAGAAGCATTGGTTTCTGAGGTGTCTTACATCTCCCTGCATGAATCTGCATAGAAGAACTTGGAGAAAATCCATCTGCATATTCTACATCCACTCATTTCGGGGGCTACTTGAAAATCCACCATTCTCCATCAAAGAGCCACTCTTTGACCCTGGTACTGATGGTGTACACCTGCTTCCAGGCTTGTGCTTTTTTTCTTCAAGACCTTAAATTCCTTTAAAGCATTCCCACTGACTTCAGGGGGTTATAGATTGGGCACTGAAACTATTACCCAGCTATTTTCTCTTGCTGAACAATCCCCAGTGAACAATCTGCTCTCCAGCCATACTCTTTTTCATTATTTCCTCTTTGGCTACAGGTTTGGCCAAATCTTCATACCTCTAAGTGAATTTAAAATGTTCTAATAAATTAATTTTCTACCCATTTGGAGCGTTATCACCATCACTTCTTCAGGCAAGTTGTCAGCAACCACCCCTAAGTTGCACCCAAACAATCCTGAGTAATATTAATCTTTTTGTCAGGACTTGCAGTTCTTCCATGCACATTCCTGCATCTCTTCCAGTCTCTCTACTCTTGCTTTTAACATTGTTTCCTTGAACTCAAGGCAACCAAAGCATTAGAGGGTTGACGCTATTCCTCTGCACCTGGAGTATGTTATACCAAAGTGTTGGTTGTGGAATTTTTTATTGTGACAACCTCCTGCTTCAAACACAGGAACAAGATGTAGAATCTTGTTACTGAGTAGTAACTGCAGGTACCTCAAATTTTGTATGGCAAGTACTATGCAAGGAATCACCAAAATTAGCCCATACTCTTGACATTTCTTGTTCAAATATGCAGATCCATTCGGTCTGGCTGTATTCTGAGTAATTTTCCTATGATAGATAACATATCAAAGCTTTTGAAATTATTTTCATATGCAAGATAGAATGACAAGTCCATATCATATTGCATTTTCCTTGTAAAAAATATCTTTTTTTCTTTTTGTAAAAACTACCATAATAGTCATTGTCATATTTATTGTGTCTAATTATGCTAGAGTGAGCATATTATTTTGAATTGCTCAGCTAAAGGTTACCAAGGAAGAAAAAAGACTTTTTTATATTCTTGACAGTGCCTGGATAATTGCTATGGTACTAGCACATGGATCCACTATAAATCAGAAATGAAAAATTGTGGGCGTTTTTGTTTTGGTTTTCTGTCGAGGATAAGACAAATGGTCATTAAATTACTAATCTGATGCCATGGTTACTCAGAATGTTTTAATGAGCAAACACGTTGAATTTGCTTTAACCTGTTCCTACTCTGCTACCACTGTAACTACAGATTTTCGGGGGAGGTGGGAGTGGGGGTATTGGTGGTTTTTTTTCTAGCTTTAGTTCTTATATTTAGATAATTTTCATGGCTCATAGAGCATGTCAGTATTACAGAGATTAAAGCAAGAACTGTTTACCAGCCATGTAAGTAGTTGAAAATATATTGGCTATATAGAGTAAAACCACATTTAAAAGTAATGATCAGAGGATATAAGCTAAGGTCAACATAATTTATTTTGATTTTCAGAAAGCCTTTTGCAAAATCCTTTGGAATAAAAAGCTAATGACTGCAATTCCATTGGCATAAAACTAATAAATGAAGAAGAGAATCAAGTTCACAGTCTGAGAATACATTATTAATTTCAAGGATGGAAAATGGACAACAGTGGGAAATCTCATGCTCCTGTACAAAGTACAATGTTTTCTGTTATATTGAGCAATCCTCAGAGGAAAATGGTGAACAGTATAATACAAAATATCTCAAAACTATTTAAACCTTAAGAGAAACTGCATGGTTTCTGAGCATTTTGGCTGTGGTCCAGCAAAGCTCTTAGCACTTGCTTAATTTTAAGCCTCTGAGTGGTCTCATTGCAAAAATCCTGGTGATACAGCATTCTGTTGTGTGCTTGCTAGATGTTGTTAAAAGTCAAGATTTTTTCTTTATAAAAGCTTTCTAGCAATTTTTTCTTAAAATAGGATTAGCTGTACTATTTGTTCAGATAATAATTTTTATTTCTTTGAAATTCCTTCTTTAAAAACATTACTGACCTCAATGCTTCCTCAAAAGTTCATAGCGTTAAAAGTTATAGGAATGAATTCATTCTTTCAAATTCCCGATTTTAGGAACAAAACAATGTTGATAACATTATCAGCAAAAGCCACAGTTTTAAACTATCTTCCACATTAACTGATTATAGGAAAAGCCTATGCAGTGTAAACATTATCATTGTTCAACTGGAGGGCTCACAGACCTATTCTGGTCTCATTTACAGTAGCATAACTCCACTGACATCAGTGCAAACAGCACCACTGCCATTTCCAAGGAGACTGTAACTGAAAACAATAAAAAGGCAAAGAGCACAAAGAAGAGGTTAAAAGTAAATGAGAAGTCCATTATTACCTCATAAATAATATTACATCCAAAGGGTAACCTTTCTTGTTTACAGTCCATGATTGCATACTAATATACAGACTAAGTGAAAGGTCTCATCTTCCCAAGTACTACTCAATCCACGTGGCAATACATACATATTCTGAAAGATATAATAGAATTTGGTATACTATGCATCCTGCCACAAATACTGGTTTTGGCCCCATGCATAGACATCAGTTTGATTTGGGAATATCTACAGTCAGGTTCTTTTAATATTTTCTCCTTTTAGTCCATTTTTTCTACAGTGCAAACACCTTAAAGGAAGCAAAGGCATGTAACCTAATCTCCTATACAGCCTAATAAAAAAGTTGTTTGCTATCACAGCTCTGGATGAGACAGCCATAGAAGGGCTAGAGTAGTTCTTAGGAGCTTCTGCCTTTAACATTACTGAGCATGCTATGTAGATACAGCCAAGGATGTTACCTGCCCTTTGTATTATCCACTGAAGTTGCTGATATTTGCCCACTCATTGCCATAGACTTCTTTGTGCAGATCGAACAAGACTCCATATTTACATATCCAAATTTGGACTGTAGTAAATACAGTGATGGTGTTACACTCAGTTTCCTAACAAGAAAATGTGTGTATGTGCATACGTGGGCACGTGTGTGTGTGCAAAAATGAGTGTTTTAACATAATACATCTCAGCATATCTCAGTGCTATGATAGTATGCGAAATAAATGGGTGTTGAACTCAGAAAACTCAGAGGCCTGTTTTGTGCATGTAGGAGAGAGAACTGTAAAAAAACCCTTACTTTCCAGGAGATCCAGATAGTCTCCTTTGAAGCTGTAGTTATTGTTAACATAAGGGTCCAATTTTTTATTTATTCTGTTTTGGAAGGAGTTAACTTGGAATTATCATTCAATGTTAAAAGATCTTACAAAAAAGCTGGGGAACTTTATGCATACTCATTTTCCAGTAAAATTGTTTTCAGAGCTCACATACCTCAGTGCTAAACACCATAAATTTTCACACATTTCTCTACTGTGAAATGGGATCTGAGATAGCTATAATTTTCTGCTGCCACAGATTCATTTCCTGCATGAGATACTTTGAATGCTACAGCTTTCTCATAACACTAAGAACTTTACATTTCAGTTGAGGACCATTATTTTCATCAAGTAGTCAGGTACATTGCCATATAGCACATATTGTGTGTCTACTGATAAGGACTTATGAATTACAGTTCTTTAGATCTCTCTCTGTCCTGGCCTTCTGCTTCGGCATTTGTAGTGTAGTGTTACACTGTAAGTTATGATCATTTTACTACCTGCAGCAATTTACTTAAAAAACTCTTTTGTATTTGTGTGTGTCTCCATTGTGTATGTTAACCAGTAGGTTTTCTGTTGATTATGATGATTAACTATAAGGATACATAGTTGATTTTGCAGGTATTAAATGAAATCTTATTTGGCCTCAATTAAATGAGTGTAAGGAAAAATGACAGCTAGACATATGAAACAACTTCAGTGTGATTCTTTCTTACTAGCTCTTTTTTACTAGCACTGAAGTGCCTGAACCATAATTATGGTGCAATTATAATAGTAGTTCTAGGATATAAGGTCCTTAAAATGCAGGCTGGAGACATTCCTCTTATTAACATAGCTACTTAGTGATGCCTATGCTTTCAGAAGAGCAAATACTATGAAACAGTCCTGTTAAAGACCTTCATAAGTTCACCTATCTAAATCTGTTACAGTATGTCACTGTATATGGCTGCCTTTTAGGTATATGAAACAGATACATAATTCCCAATGGGAAAAAAGAACCCCATCCATTCATCAGTGCATGGAATTCAGTGACAGCCAAGAATTCTAGTCACAATTTTAACATTTCATGAAACATGGCCTACTATTGAACTAAAAAAGTAGATCCAAGGGTTCACAGCTGAACTAAACCTAACAGTCATTTTTTCAGGCTACAAAAATAATGTTAGGTTTTTTAGTGTTTTCAAGAGTTTGGGAGACAGTGTGGCAAATGTTGAAATTTTACTAGAGGAAGTTTGTATATACATTAAATAAATATTAATTGTATTTTTTTCCTTAATTGGCATTTCGCAACTCAGAATTTACATTTTCTCTATTTCTTGTTGAAATGTTTTTCAACACAACTGAAAAAAACTCTTTAGTTCAACACTAGTTTTCTGCTGAAAGGGCTTCATGCAGCCAGCACTCACTTTAATGTTCTTTTGCTGGGCAGTGGATGTCAAATTTCAGGATCTTCCTCTCTTTCTTGTGACAGAAGATGAAAATTCTTAAATACATAAAAAGTCCTAAATTTAACAAGTATAAAGTTCAGGATTCTCTCCTTCAGCAGATGGATGAAAATTGGGAGTTCAGAAAATAATGTTCCATTATTACCATTGCATCCCAGGTAACACATAATCTCCTAGATACGTTTTAACCTCTTCTTGATATAATGCATTTAAATTGTTGGTCTATGTAGATGCTGTGAAAATAATTTTATCAGAGATCCCATCAAAAATCCGTCTTCCTCTTTTGTAACTGTATGACACCTGAGAAAGACCATATGACAGTAATCAAAACAGCTTTAGAATTATCATGAGAGTGTATTTTGTGTTTACATTTTATTCTTCTTTTTTCAGTTCTTTTTACAAGAGTGAAATTAATTTTATGTGATTTCCTGGTCTCAAGACTGTCATGAGAATCTTGAATCAAATCTGCAAGACTTAAGTGCTGGTGTTAACAAGTAATCTTACAAAACTAAATACATGAAATTTATTTACAAATTTTGATTGCTGTCCTAGGAATGACAGCTTATATATGAATCAAAATCACTGATAATTGCTTGGTTACATTCTCTTTCTCTCCTGATTTTGTTTTGATTATTACTCTTAGTACTTCTACTGTATGGAATTATATAGTGAAAGGTGTCATATTAGTAATAACTAACCAAAATTGTATTTTGGCTCAACTTCTTGAAGTCATTTTCATGCTATTTTCTACCAATAGCACAGAAACAACCCTTAAAATAGTAGGAAGGTGCAATACGTTTTAATGCCTCTTCCTGGTCACCTGAAACTTCCTTTAATATTGTTAGAATGTCAGCAATATTTTTATGCAGAATGATAGCTCTTGTAACTAAGAGATGATTTATATGTGGCAATCAAGTAAAAGTGCGTAGCTTCACTAAACCCAGAAAAACTACTCTGATTTATACCAACAGAAGGTCTAGCTCAAGAAACAAACACACACACCCCCCCAAAAGAAACTTCAAAATATACTAAGAATTGATCTATTTCAGAGGTTAAGTTTTGTTTTCTTTTGTTTTTTAATTTCTCTGAAGTGTTAAGACCCATATTGTCTCAAATGAAGATTTAAGCACTGAGCAAGTTTGACTGAAAACCAATCAGATACTAGCTAAATGAGAATACTATTTGTCTTGGGCAGGATGATTACAATTAATAACCAACTGATTAGAACATAAGGTGTTCAAATATTTCTTTGATATTTTATATCTAAGTGTTTTGCAGGGTTTCCTCATATCTTTTTGACAAAGGACTGATTCATATTGTTTGTGGTTTAAAGCATTAATGCCATAAAAAAAAAAAAAAGTCATGGAAAACATAATACATTAGAGATTATTTTCTCTCCCTACATTACAAAGATAAAACAGCCTCACAGCCTGCCTCTGCTTTCCTTACTTAGGACCAGATTTTCAATAGTATTGCACTGCATGAAGTTTCAAACTAGCATTAAGATTCATTACTTTCTCTTCTAAAAATACTATTTTGGAAAATAAAGCATTGAAGGAGACACTCCTCATGAAATTATTTCCTTAAGATGCTAAGGATTTCCCAAATCAAAGGGATTCTATGGTAGTTACCTGACATCTGTACAAAACAATGGTATTTGGATATATTGGTCTAGCAGAACTGATTACAAGCCTAGGACACTGTCATATCAGTAATATCAACTGTTTCTGTGTTGCCTATGACAATATAACCAATTTATAAGAAGGAATTTCTAAGCTTGGAACAATGACATTTTCCCTTGCACTCAAAGGCTAACTGTCCTTCATCCACTTGCAGAACAAGCACATTAAGATTGCTTAATGGGATGGGGAATCTGGTTCTTATAATGACATAGCAACCAAGGTGCTGTAGCGTTAAGTGTGTTTAGATCTGTGTGCTTGCACTCTTACCCAGTGTTCTCAACCCATGTAACTGAAGTTTGGTTAACGTAAGTAGTTATGACATGATACATTCAGGCCTGCAGTTGGGACTTATATAATAAAGAAAATTATTTTGTTGCTTTCAGTTAAAATCAAAAGCTGCTTGTAAAGTTAAGGGTCATATATGATATGTTTACATCCCTAGTGTGGACAGATGATGTGTTAAAACTATTATAATAGAGAGTGATAGAGAGACTTAGGCACGTGCATACATCAATAACTTGTTTTAGTGTTTTCTCAGGCAAAGAACAGCGATGAAAAAATATGATTGTTCATCAGCCACGTAGCATAAAAAAAAATTAAATCATTATCTATGTGACTTAACTAGCCAATGCCAACCATACACGTCCAATGTTTACACAATTGATTTGTTTTAATTAACATATACAAAAATCACTATGCAGAAAAAGGAATACCTTTACCAAGTGTTTTAAATCTGCTAATCAACACTGATTAATAAAGTATATCATTTTTGCAACTACGCCTTTCTTTGTCAGGATAAGCCTACAGCTTATTAAGGACATAAATCAGTACAGATCTCTCCCTGCACCACTACAAAGTGCACCTTTAATAGAAAATATTAAAATAAAATATTTACTGTCAGTGAAAGTACATGCTTACCATAGTATAGGATTGCTATCTTTCTTTTCATATTTGCTTTACTGGTACCTGAAAGAAGTCAATAATTTGCCATACATTTTGAAACCGGTTTACTTATCTGACATTTTTTTATTTGTTGTCTAGTGCAATGTTGTCATAAAGCATACTTTTGTAAAAAAAAAAATCTTCCTTATGAAGACTTATTCTTAACAGCTAACTGCCTTGATTTTTACAGTAATAGATTTCACTACAACTCTACAGTTCAAGTAAATTAGATTTTAATTCTAATAGATCTAATAAATAGATTCTAATAAATCTTGAGAAAAAGAAACAAAATGTGTCCTACCACTCTAATGCAAACCCCTCAGTCCCTCAGCTGTATTTACCGAGTACAGTTGAGATGCAGCCCACTGCACTCTTACATCACTGCAAGAGCTCAGAAAACAAAAACCAACAGGCCCTTTGTACTTTCTTCAACTCTTACTTGGACTTTTCATTGCATAAAGGAGATAATCCAAGAAAGTCATGAGGATAATTATTAGACAGATAGCCGAATCCCTACAGACAATGCAATGATGAATGGGAAGACCTGGATTACAAAGCAAATCAGACAAAAGAATGTCACTCTTTCTAAGAAGATATCAACCCTGATGAGCATCCATGTCAAGATAGTGTTTGTAGCCAGTACAGATGCCCAAACTGTTGATTTCAAGAGTCATATCTAATACTCATATTTGCTAAGATACTCAGCTGATGTTGCTCTCTATACTGCTATTGATACTCAAGCATTTTTAAAACTAACTCAGGTTTATCTCCAAGCTCCGTCAGATATCTTAGTTGCAGCAGAAGCAGAGAGGCAGCTAAAGAATGGAACATCTGTGAAAATTAAGTGTGGAGGCAGAAATTTCTAATCAATCCCAGGGCATGTCTATACTGGTAGATTGTAGCATAACAGAGAGATACCGGAAATAACAAAGGCTCTGGAATAAGAATAGTAATGGTATGTGAAAGAATCTACATGAATGTTAATTGCCTAGTAATACAATATTAAACGTATTTTTCTGTGGATGGTAAATCAGGAAGAAATACTCTGGTGAGGAAAGTTTTAATTGCTACAAGTCAATTTCTGAGGGGAAGAAACCTCTTGGGAAAAGAAGAGTCTGAATGTGGGAGAATTTGGGCCAAAAGAGAGCTGGGCTCTGGTGCATGTCCTGGTTCAGTCAGGACAGGGTTAATTCAGTCAGCAGGAGCCATGGCTGGACTATTCCATACCATGCTGATGTCATGCCCCAGCACAAATTCTGGGCCAGTTCCGGTTCCAGGGGGCACTGCACGGTGGGGCAGGGTGTGCCCAGCGGCTGGGACTGCTCTGCCTTGTCTGCGTGCTCGGCACCGTTCATTTTGTGCATTGTTTTGCTCGCTGTTGCTGTTGTTCTGATTGTTTCCCGTGTGTTACTGTATTAAACTCTCCTTATCTCAACTTGCAAAGGCACCTCTAACCCCTCCTGCTGTTTCTTCCTGTCTGAGGGGCAGTTTGGGGGGGGAGGGGGTGGAGCAGAGCAGCCATGTGGCTTGGCTTCTGGCAGGGACTGAACCCCCACAGCTTTACTGAACCACCACAGCGATCTAGAAAGACTGGGCACTCTGCAGTGGAAGAAAACTAAAAATGCTTTACTAAACAGGCTTTATGGGGAAGCAGGATGAAAAATAAATGGGTGGGAAGGAGAAAGGGTAATAGCATGCATCTTTTTACCAACTACTACAGTGTTGGCTTCTTCCTTTATTACTTCTGTGGTAATTAGGTCACTTTGGCTCATAGAGCGGTAACCTAATGACACTAATGATGTAGCGACAGCTTCCTCTGGAGTCTTCATCTGGCTCCCTTTAGAAAAATTTTCCATTGGAGGGCTGCCCTTTAGTGTTTCAAGCACTTTTTTCTACTTTTAGTTTTACAGTTCAAAATTATTTAAGTTTCTCAAAGGCAGTTCATGAATTTAAATTATTTAGTTGCATCCTGTAGGTTGAGAGGGTAATGTTTCTGAAGTATTCTTTCTCTGAAGCTCTGGAAGTTCAGTCATATTACTACTGAAGTCAGGAATTCTGTGAAGACAACGAGAAAAAAAGTACAAAATTTCTCTGGCCAGATAGTGCTATGAGATGTCAAGTGGCCGCAAACTGTCAGGAGGAGCTTCTAAATATTCACAAATCAGAAGATTATTTAAAAAGACTTCTATGGTACATGTCCAAACATACTTGCCAAAATCAATTGGAAAAGATTCTGTTCTCTAAGACACAAAGTCTTACTTCAATCAGTACCATGGGACAGCGCACTATTTGAGGCCATTCATTCATAGGTGCTTAGAAGCTTAAAGACACCAACTACAAAGTTCTAGGGATATTGTTTAGCCTTACCCACCCCAGTATGTTTCCTCTGGATGGATTGCCACAAAACTATGCCATGAAAATTAGGTAAGGAACTAAACAGCTTAAAGTTTAATCCATTACTTTGGTTAGTATACTCTTGCCTAGATGTAACTATTTATGTTTCCAAGTAAGTTTACAGATGGGCAAACCATTTGCACTGTCAGTGATTTAGGTGCTTGCAATGTGAATCGAGACAAAAATCATACTTCAGGGATGTCAGTGAAGTAATCTTGAGGTAATCTTTTCAAAGAAGAAAGACATCATAAAGAAATTGCAAGTCATGTTTTAGACTTCTGTTTCTTCTGTCTTAGACTTTTTCTTAGGTTCCCTCACTTGGGTCTTCCTACATCATTGATTAGTTTATCTTTGCCTGTAAGATTTTGCTCTCTTTCTGGGCCTACTGCAGCCCACAAGTGCTGCTTAAAAACTTCCCTATCATCACTCCTTCCTCTACAGAGGTAAAAAATTTGACCAATTATTTTGTTAGGTTAGCCACCTTTTAAGAAATTCTGTTGAATTACATTAACTCAGCTAAGGAAAATACACAAATAAAATATTTTTCTGAAAATGGCTAGATTTAGTTTTGTTTCTGTTTTTGAACCACATGTAAGTAGAAGTTGGCTGGAACATGACTGAAGTGGCAATCAGCATTTCTCTGATTTGCTCTTGCTTCCCTCAACGTGTTCTCTAAAAAACTGGAAGCATGCTGGGACTGCTAGCAAATGTTTTTTTATGAATGGATGAATTCTGCTATGGTCCAGCAATCCTTAAATGTTATCCTTTCAGGGAATAAATCCACCTGTGCTATTATTTTATAACCTTCATTCAAGCTGAACTTAATGACCTGACCAGTTATTTCTATGCCCCAGAGTGGGAAAAAAATAACAAACTAGAGATCGTTCATAGAAAAGGTTTTAACGTATCAAGATATCGTATATTTTACTCCAGCTTGTTCTCATGCAGACACCACTGTAATCCGTATATTTTATTACCTGATAAACTGGAATATGGTACATGGCTCCCAAAACCTTGTGTCAGGCCACCTGAAAAATTATGGTGGCACAGCAGAGCACTGAGCACAGTAGAGTTAAATACACTGCCTTATAGCAACAGGACATTTTCCCATCCACCACAGAGGAGCCCTACACAAAACCATCTATGAAATGTCCAGATATTCAGCCATGATCAGAATCAGAGCCTGCCTCATCCTTTCAAGGATTACTAGAGAACTACCCAAATGGTGAACAGCTCTCATAATGTGCTAGCCCTTTGGCTTGTCAGTCATAGCTCCTTCTTTCACTTGGTGTCTTCTCTCACACTACTGGCAAAGTCTCAGGGTAACTGCTGCCAACAGATCCAAATTTCCCATCTATAAGCCACAGGCAGAGCCTGAAATGGCCTTGCCAGGCACAGTGCTCCAGCTAGCTGCTCAACACGCATGAATGCTCCTGTTACCATTAGACCACTTGGAAAACTACCCAGTATGGCTGTGCTTGTTCATGCAACCAATTCCTGCCCTTCCTCTCTAGCCATGGCAAAAAAAAGACTGCTTCAGACAGCAGCTATGTTTCCAAGCTACTAGTGCTGGAAGGATATCCTGGAAGGAAAGAATGAAGGGGAAACAAAAAAAAACCCCAAACCCCCAAAAACCCAAAACCAGATGAAAAGTCTGTAAAACTTATGTGAGCTCTACATTTTGTCTCTCTTAAATACAAAACATTCCTCAGGCTGTTCTCCTCCTCTAACACCGAACACACACTCCTGACCTTGGTTACAGGTTCAGCCTTCACGTTGCCATTATATCCTTGATCTCTACTCCACTCCTAGGCTGGTCCAGCTTTTACGTGTGTATTAGCTCACTGAAAGTAAATGTTTAAGAGAGATAGAGTAGTGATTTTGACCCGCTGTGAGGTAGGAAGAAGAGGCACAGCACACATCTTGTGCTGAGTATGTCTCACATTCTATGCTGCAATAGCAGGAGCAACTGAACCTTTGCTTCCAGCTCTTTCAGAAATATGCCTAACAGCCTGATAGGGACATCAGGTCTACTGCGAGAAAATATCTGCAAAGAGAGCAGCAATAGCAAACTAGCAGCTAGAAAGTGAGTTCTGGAGAAGAACAGACTGAAAGAAACTTCTATTCCTTCTAAATGAAGGACGGACGAACAAATGTTTCACTCAAGGGTTATCACAGATACTCACATAGTTCTTATTTTCACAGCATTCTCAAATTTAACGTTTCTGAGTCTGATGACATCAGGTGCTAAACACATATAGAAGACAGTGGCAATTTCTCTTCAGTCAGCAATTCCAGCTCTGCGATTTCTTTGTCCAGAGACCCTATTTTATTTCCTGATTTTCCTGTTCTTTTTAAGGAGATGATCAGGCCAGTGATTTCCCCCCTATCCTCTCCCCAGTTTCCCTGTCCCAATGCCTCATCATCAAGATTCCACGTTGGAGAAAAAAGAGGCATAAGGGAGGTAGAGGTCTTTGGTCACAACTTTCAGGCTTGCTCTTCCCAGAAGAATGACAAGTTTTCTTTGCTTAGGAGAAAAAAGAAAAAAACCCAACCAAACAAAGAAAATCCTTAAAACATTTATCAATGATTGGGATGAACATAAAGAACATTTCCAGAGGTGCTATGAAATGTTGTCAGCATAGATGAGAAAGGGGCTAAGGATGACACAGGAGCTTGAGATCAGAAAAGAAGATTGAAAGGGGACAAAGGCCAGTATCACATGGAGGAGTGTTTGCTGGACTGCTGGACATATTGCTCAACAGTAATTTCAAAGTTAAGCTGGACAGTAGAAGAAGCTTCTGGGCTTTCTGAGATTTCTGTTTATTAGCGTTAGAAGCTATTGGTACATTAGTAGACTTTATTTGGTGCATAAATTCCTCTTGATATCTACCATTGGCACAGATGGTCCAAATCTCACTTCATTTCAGAAGACCACTGATAAAATATTTCAGGGCAATGTGTTCTTTCTATCAAACATCCGGGTTTGCTTCTATCAGGACCAGCAGGCGTATATCCTACTGCAGCACCCTTTCTTGATGAATATGAATGCTCTTGCTAGAAATAAAGCAGTAAGTAGTTGATGTTTGCCTCCTGATTGATCAGCTAAAGCAGGGGTCCACAAACTACAGCCCGCAGGCCGGATACGGCATTCTTTTTCCTGTTTTTTGTGCACTACTACAAATAAAATATGTGCAGTGTGCATAGGAATTCGTTCTTTTTTTTCCAAACTATAGTCCAGCCCCTGGCAGTGTCTGAGGGACAGTGAACCAGCCCCCTCTTTAAAAAGTTTGAGGACCCCTGAGCTAAAGAATGAACACATTCAGACTCAGATATCACACTCAGAGGCAAGAAGGATCATTCTCCACAATTCTTGTTGTTGGGTGATTTTCGGACAAGGAAAAGGCCTCTGAGACCTGGGATAAATGATAAGGAGGGGTCAACAACTGATCACAGGGTGTTATGTGTGTGCACTATGTCTACGGACTTTCTTGGAAGAACAAACTCTCTTATTATGTCCTACATATTGTCTATCTTCAGAGCCACCTAAGGAGTAGTGGGAGAGGCTGATGACCAATAAGTTTGAGTTTGGTCCCACTCAGGCTGCTAATTTTGAGAATTTGTCATAGTCTGGGTTTTCTGTCTGACCAGGAAGCATGTTGTTGAATTGGAAGGTCCCAAAAAATCCTCCAAGGAGTGGGAGCATTGTGTGCTGCCAAAAGGGGCTGAAGGTCTGCAGTGTGGGTACAGATGCAAGCTGGGATTCCTCTGTGGGAAATTGTCTCAGAAACAAGTCACAGAGCAGTATAGATGTATCCATACTTCTTCCTACATCCTGGATTGCACAATGGGGATTGCACAATGGATAGTCTTATGTGCAATACCTGACACTTTTTGAATGACTGAAAGGTGTAACCATCTCATGAAATTTTCTCAGATTATAAGGTTTGTGTTCCTTTTCCAAATATGAACAAATCTCATACTCTGATGATTTGACCATTATTAATTACAAGTGTTTGTAAGGCAGTACAAACACACAGGGTAATGTTAGTGATGGACAATACTATCAAAAGGGATAATGTTGTTTAACAGCTAAATGTAATTTAATTTTGGCAGGTAGTCAGTTATAATGTCTATTATAACTGTTTCAAAATGTCAAACGTAAGTAAAGAAAACCCAAGCTGTACCGTTATAATTCTTGAAAATTGTATGGCATTTTTAAGGAGAGCTATTGCCTTTTTAAATTGTGGTAGCATTGAAGTACAGAACAGCTGCTCAGTCACAAAGTGTGCTGGTTTTGTGAATATTCTTGATGGTTTTGAACTGTGGAGGTGTTTATCTGTCTAGCTGGAGCATATCATAAAAAGTATTCTTCCAGTTAGTTGCTAAATGCAGTATTTTGGAAGCATAATCTGAAAGTGAACTCACTAGAGGTAATCACTATCTGTGTTTTCCCTTTACTTAAATAGAAAAAAAATCCTTTCCATGTTGCAATCAAAATAATTCATTTTATGTAGTAGTAATGGATCCCTCTTGCACTTGCTTTTCAGCTTCTTCCTCTGCAAACTGTTACATTACTCAGAAAAGAATCTACTGAAAAGCAACATACTATTTCACTTTATATGAAACTGCTGTTTATGAAAGTTATACAAAGGTAACCTGCTCCCCATTTGCAAGCACTTTGACACAAAGCAGGCAAACACAACACATAGCTGATAATTCATCCGAAGGTACAGACTGAGCTGGCAATAGTTGTTGCCAGTACTGCAATGTGCTTTGCAGAATACTGCACTTCCTGTAGCCAGTTCACAAAAGTCAGTGAGAAAAGAATGAGAATATTATCTATGGGTTTTTTTTTCAGTAATGAAATGGGTCCTTGTCTTGTAATATGTCAGCTGAAAGCTGCAAAGAAGGTGTGATGAAATGGACGATTTTCTTCCTTCTAAGGAGCATGTAATGTTCAAAGCACATTACAACAGAAGAAAGGTTTTCTGATGAGACCTGGGGCTTTTATAGCTCTAAAAAAGAAGGCACGTGGCTAAACTGGGACCTGTACTGAATTTCAGTATCTTAGTGTTTATTTTGTAACCCAATTGCTCTGGTTCTGATCCTGATGCCTTAACCAGCATCTTCTTTTGAGAGGTTCATTGTAGCAGGTGAGCTGTTTAAACTACTACTTTCTGATTTTAGTCTGAGCCTACAGCTTTCACATTCTGTTAGATTCAGCTCTTCCACAGGTGTGGAAGTTCCAGGTCATGTCTCCTTTCATTGTCTTAAAGGATTTAACACCTGTTCAGTGCTTCCCTGAGAAAAACAATACTCATCATGCAATGATCCATTCTCAGCATGCAGTTCTCATGTTTTGTTGTTTTGGTTTGGTTTGGTTTGTTTTTAAGTAAGTGTTCAGTACATAGAGGAGTTAAAAATCTGTGGGTTTTGAAGGAAGCATAAGAATAATCCTTTACATAGCCTTCAGCTTAGAGTATCTAGTGAGAATAGAAGTAAGGAATTTTACTGAAGGACTAGTGATGGACATTCATCTCTTCCAGGGTCTTTTTTTATCTACTAAGTTAACTGCAAAGAGTCCTGCTAGTTGTTATGTTGTTTCTGAGGCAATGAATTTGTGTAAGTTTTATCACAATAGGAGACCTCCAGTGTAAAAGTATATTACATTCACATTTACCTATAGATGTGATGAACACAATACCTTCACGGGCATCACAGGGATTGGTCTTAGTCCTTCAAGAAGAGTCAGCCAGAACAAGCTGCTCTGGAATGTAAGCACAAATGATTGTGCTTTCCCAAGAATGGTAAATTATTTTAGTCTTATTGCTTTGCAGGAACATCCAGTATTGTACCAACAACAGAATGCTAATGAATTTAAACATGTTTTTTGAACTGTGGCGTGATGAAAGTTGGGTGAAGCTGGGAAGAAGTAGGGAAATTTCCACAAGCAGCAGAAGTAAGAAACCTAGATCAGAGACATTTTAGGGGGCAGTGAATCTCTCTTACTTAGCAACATTGCTCTTCTGTAGTCAGTTGGAGCCCATTTGGTGGACACCTTCATTGAGGGTACCTTCATTGAGGGTATCATACCTGTGTAGTGGAGCAGGCAATATTAGTGGGTGTGGATTTAGAGCACAGAAGTTCGTTTGGTTCCTACAACCCATCTAAATCCCACAGAGACTCCTCAGCAATTCTCTATGGATTTTTTTTTTTTTCTGAACTGATTTAACTCTCCACATGCACTGTGGAGAGAAACTAGATTTTATTTAACACTAACACTATATTTAACACTAGATTTTATTACTGTCCTGAGACCTAAACATCCTTTCACTAAATCTTTTACTTTATGTGCTACAATATTCTAAAGTAAAATAGCTTTATGGTGTACAGGGGTTTCTTTGCCTGGGTTCCTATGAAGTAACTAAGAAGATGTTGAAGAGTGTGAATTCCATCACTCTTCGTGAAGAACAGAGGACCTTACTTTCTGCCAATGCAAAACAATCCTACTCCTAAAATGTCTGTGAAGCCAGGAAAGGAAAATCAGCATATTAAAATCCATTAGGATTAAGTAAAGTAGGCAGTAAATAAGTAAAGAAACAAAACATTTATCTGCACAATGTCTTAAAAAGGGAAGGGAATTCCCTTACAAAGAATAGAAAATTCCCCATTACAGTTTCCAGTGATGTCCTTTTTGGCCTCTTATGGACAGAAAAATATACCAAAAAACCTGAACTTTGAGGCTGCCTATGGATTTTTTTACACATGTTCTTTAGGAAATTTAAACTCAACACTGTAATAAGTTGATGACTTCCTGACATCTGGCCAGATGAAATTGACATAAATTCCTATTTTTCCAATTAGAATGATAGAACTCACTAAGATTTCCAGGGCAAATAACTTTAATACTGGCTATCACTGTGTAGCATTTTTTTTCCTGTGTAAACTGTGTTTTCATTAAACTGTTACAGGTAGCCACCTAGAAGAACACAAGTGCATGCAAAAATTACATAATTTTTAAAATACAGTAGCATTGAAGATGCATATTTGACATTTAATGGCTAACTTGATCTCAAGCACTATGGTATGAACCTTATGTGGTTCACCTATCCAGACTGTTTTTTAGGTAGTTGAAATGAAAATTTAATAGTAGTAATTTGGTATTTTTTCTTAATTGCAGGTGGTAAGGAGCTGAAGAAGTTAATACTTTTCATCATTCTAGTAGTCTCATCTGACCCAACAATCTACCCAGTCTAACATTTGCATAACATGACTGCAGATTTTATCTTGTAATGTTTGCATCAAGATAGCTGCTTTTGAATTAATTCAGTGCAGAAGACTTTTCTTTCTGCCTATCAGTCTTTGGGTCTGTATTTAGCCCTCTTGTGTACGTAAGCTCATTGTTATTATCTCGGCTTCTACTGGGCACTTATACACACTGCAAAACTTGGCATTGTAACATATGATTGGCAGCCTGATGAAGAGAAGCCCAGAGCAGGAACAGCAGGAGTGTTGGAAGGTCAGGATTTGCACTAGCTGAAAGGTGCTGGAGAGCTTGTACAGCACATTTGCATAATTTGCTGTGGAAATTACTCAGTTCTCACAAATATTTTGTAAAGGAAAAGGATCTTTGGATATTAATGGATTTACAAGAAATATTGACTAATCTCATGCTTTGAGATTTAAGTTGTTTGCAAAATACTGGCTGAATAAAGGGATTTTACTCATTAAACCCAAGAAACAGACTTTGAATAAAAATGTAAGGGCTTTTTGTTCCCACTGTGTAAAATTTGGGTGAATGGGATATATTTCCATCCTGGAATTGTGTTGTGTGGAATACTATTATAAAATCAGGACTTTTTTTTTTTGTAACTATTTTATTAAAAGTTTAATAAGGAAAATCTCAGAAGGCATGAAAAAACAGGAAGAATAGAAGAGTGGGAAATCTAGCTTAGAGTTTTTTACTGCCATAGAGACTGTTTCTGGAAACTAAGGTAGATTTTTTTAGAGCTAGCAGGGTGCTTTATTCAGTACATTCTCCAGGAACTAATCTGAACACAACCGATGTAGGGAATCATGAAGGACTGGGAAGGAACAGTCTTTAAATTGAGCAATCTGTTCCTATAAGATGCTATGAAGGGCAAAATGAAAATTAACTCAAAAAGATGGTAGAGAAAATGATGCTAGAAAAGTGTCATGGGGTTATTAAATGTTGTGGTGTGGAGGGAAAATCCAACTTAGGAAGTTTGTAAATGGGTGATTACCTGGAGGTCTAGCAATAGCCATAAGGAATGGTTTTACTTCCTGTTTCTAATAAATTTTACCTAATCATTTGCTTCTAGTCACTATAAGAGAAAGCATACTGGGCTACATGGATCTTTGATGTGACCTAGCATGATAGTTCTTATGTTTTCTGTGGGTTTTTACCCTCAAACCAGGAAGCTTCCTAGCTAAGCTAGTTTTGATTTTTGTTTGTTTGTGACTGTGTCAGCAGATGTCTTTCATGTCACATGTACCACGATGTATTCATATATTCAAGGCAATGTACTCTGCTTATTTTGAGGTGGTGGGAAAATCATCCTCCCCCAAAAGAGCAGAATGAGTAGCAGGAAAAAAGGTTATTAAATTGAGGAGGATTTAAAATTTATTTTTATATATTTTACTGTTATCTATCCCAAGCTCTGGATTCCAATCCACAACAAGAAAATGAGCTAAATTTTTCTGCTGAGTATACAAAACGTTACCATCAAATAAGTCCTAACAGGATTCATTGGTTCTGAATCAATCTGTCCAAACAAGGGGAAGCTCTTTGTCGAGTGAAGCATGATCCCACAATTTGTTCTGCAGCAAAACTTGGAAAGGATGAAATAACCAATATGTTGTTGGTGGGACAGAAGATGCGATACGGGGAAGATTCTGGGCATTGTTTCAGTCTTTGTGACCACTTGCAAATTAGACTTTCCTCTACAGTTATATAATCTCCTGAGAGCTGCAGTAGGCTTAGCCTTTTTTCATCCCTGCTTAGAGTTTCTACATATGTATTTAGAGATGTAACTTGGAGTTTCAACCCTCTGTTCAGTAGAAAAAATGTATTGTAATTCTAACTAGCTTCTGTACAGATATTTGCCTAGAAAAAACTTTTAGACCCTTCACTTTTCAAGTCTTGTCTTTATTCATCACAACGCAACAACAGAAAACCACTAATTATGAGATATTATAAAATAACATCTAGAACATCAGAAAAAGAGAATTTGGAGCTACACCAAAGCAATCAACATTCTAAATTTGCCTGTTTACTGAGGATTATGAGATTATTTCTGTGCAGCTGATTTTCATGAACAGCTATTTTCCAGGGCTGGAATATTTTACTTTCTTCTGCAGCCTGGAAAGTAACTTGCCCAGATGATCCTAGCAGGCATCTCTCACCAATCCCCTAGCACTAGAGCAGCCATGGCAATTAATGACACCTTGGTCTACC
>VZZY01010272.1:0-38487 GCA_013400335.1 Eurystomus gularis | reverse complement strand
TCCAGAAGTGAAATGTTATATTCTGAGAAACATAGGAAGTCTGATTTGTGGCCCTCAACCCTTTTGCAACTATGTTTTGGGGAAGAGTCAGAGCAAGCTTTTTGTTTGTTTATTGTCAGGCACAGATTACACAAGAAAAACCAAAAGTTGTTATTTTGGGGCAGGTAAAAATGAAATAGAGCTGTAGGGCACCTGAAGTGTAAGCAGATTAAATCCTTCTGTTTATTGTGCAGATGGAGGAGTATAGTTTTGACTACTTGACCTTTTGGATTCTGGATCTGAGAGTTTGATAAACAGTCATCATAAGCAGAAAGTGCCTCTGAGAGCACATGGTGAAAACCACTGGTAAGACAAAATATATTTATTTAATCATGATAGCTTGTATTGGATATCTGGTCTGGAAACCACATCTTGAAGAAATGCCAAAAGGAGAGCAGTATATTTATTTAAAATATTTATATATGCCAGGGGTCCGCTGCAAGCATGAGATTCCTCCGTGGGAGTGAAAAGGAAAATTGTAAATTATATATTCTACGTGTCACTCTGAAAAATTGTAACCTCTTTTTAGCTCTCTGGCTTTAGAATAGGGAAACAATGCAGACAAGGCCTCCTTTGAAGATGACAGTGTGTCATGTTATGTAATGTCACAGGAAGGCTGCTTATCAGATCAATTTGCATAAACTGTGACTACTGGAAATACACAAAACATAGAAATTAAATACAAGATTGTTTAATCTGAGGAACATTTGTCCTTTTGTGGGATTAGATATTGCACCTATTTTTTTATCCTGATGTCTTCCCTAAGTGTTATGACAATTTTAAGCAAAAATAGCCCCCTAATTTCCTAAGAATACAGATTCACTTTCAAGTAAAAATGCATCTAATTTTGAGCAAAAATAATTCCTGTTTGGGGGCAAAAAATATCTTGGCAACTGAAAATTCATCAATTTACCTAATCTTATAGCAATAAAATTGTAACAAAATTCACAACATTTGCAAATCTTAGAACATCGTGGTACATTTTGCAAGACAAACTTCATAAAGAAAATATTGTACAGCTTTTTTCATTACTTTATATACAAGAGATCTGAAAATCACAAATGTAGTGGACCATGTCTAGTCCATAGTAGACTATGCCTGGTGGTTCATTTTATACATGCAAATATCCAAAAAGGTTGGTGATCACCTGTTGATTCATTACAAAGGTCCTCATTCAAAATACTGTACATTGAGGCTTGTGTGCACACTTACCAGAATGAGATTTATATTTACAACTGCTATTATTCCCTCCCTAGTTACCTGAAAATAACTTTATTCCACATTAAAATGAGTATTTCAGGTCTCAGTTAAAGTTTTTGCATCCCACTGTTTTGCTTTTCAATGTTATTTCTGTACATACCATGTAAAAGACCATGTGACTCACTCAGTGAACATTTTGAAATGCTGTATCGTGAGTACTCATGTTTGGTTCTCATGGGTTTAATTGTATGCATAGTAGAAATGCTTTTTGTTTGCTTTGTTGAGACTGCAATGATGAAGCAAGAGATTTTATGTTACTTGTGGAATGCTTTTTGCATCTTTTAAACAATGGTGATATGCATTACTGGAAGAGTTGTCATTTCCAGTTGTAATTGATTTGCATGGCTGCCATCGTGTAACATGTAAAATCACGACAGCAGGGAAATACAGGAACAAGCAAGTCACCACTGTGTTTAATCTGGGATTGTTTGTTCATCATATTTTAAAGTTTAAGTTGCTCTTGTCAGTTGGGATCATTGACCATCTGATCCATTAACTAACCCCAATCTTTTCTCTTTCTAGAGGCTGATGGCACTGGTGTGATGCAGTGAATTTACTGAAGGACATTCTTGCCCTTCAGGGTTATGGAGACTGCAGGAAACCATCTCTTCATTATTCTTGTTGAGGGTTAAAGAAAAGAGAAGTCTCAGTGTATTTTAAATACTTTAAAAGAGAAGCGGGTGTGGATCACTGGTGATGTTGCTGCTGCTGACATGTCAGGCACTCCGTGAAGTTTTGTGCACTGTTCCAAAAATCACCCTATTTCCCACACATTCCTAAATACCCAGAGTGATCCTGCACTTTTCAGTACTGAGTCAGCCTGACACAGTTTTTCCTAAATATGCAATCCTAATCTGTTTGACTTACTGATACTTTAAATATCATTCTGACATGGTAGCAAGAGGCAGTAATATCAACCTACTTAGGCTCAAGGTGTAAATACTTGGTCCCATTTGTGGGGATGAATGCCTAACAATAGCATTGGTAAAAGCAAGCTGTCCATGCAAGGCAGATTAAAGAAGATGTAAATTATTTATATACATCATCTGTATCTGTATGGTTTCTTACCAGGGAGATCAGAGCACTTCCTAGCCAGAACTCAGGCACTCCCAGTAATTTGGCAGAAAAATGTGGAGGAAAAGGAAACAGATGAGTATTGTGAAACATTCTGTTTAACTAATTTTATTTAAATACTAAAGAGTCTCTGAAGAACAACTAAAATACGCTCATCCCAGCAGTGTTGCAATGTTTATGAGTTATTTACGCTTTTAACTAATGTTCCAAATTAGCAGAGGGAATCAGAGCTGGCCGAGAGATGACCAAGGTAGGAGGAAATGGCAATGGACAGTGGCTGACTTCCTGGCAACAGGAGGTTGTCATTCCAAAACACTGCACAATAAATGGAAACAGAAAGAAACCCAAGGGCTATGCATTCCCACTTTGCTACTTCATGATTATTTTGCTTCTGTCTTGCTCTGTGTCTACTTATAAACAGAGAGAAATGCAGGGCATAAACCAATTGTTTAGGTAGTAATCAAACATGGCTTTTTCATCTGAATCTAGTTTTAATGTAGATAAATTACAAATGAATTGGTGATGACATCCTTACTAGAAAAACAGTAAAAATGCAGAAGCACAGAGATGAAATACAAAATATCCTTCAGCACAGGAATCAAGAAAGAGAGGACAAATACTAGTAAATAAGAAATTTTTGGTTGTTATGAAAGGAAGAAACAAACCTAATTGAAAATTTTATATTCTGTTTATTTCAATTTATTAAAAAACTTCAACAATTACATTGAGTGCTTAAAGTAATTAGGTACAAAGTATTAAAAATAAAAGCAAATTTTGAATTACTATTGACTCTTTAAACAAAGAAATGCGGTGTGCTCAAGGACAATCATTACTGCAGTACTAAAACCCCTGCATTTTACAAACTCATCCACTACACAAGTCCCCTCCCCCCCCAAAAAAAAAAACCTGAAAAACTGTGCAGTACATTTGCCAAGTTCAGCAAATCCAAAATTGGGACCAGAAGCAAGTTCCAGAGATGAGGACACAAAATGGAATTTCCTCTTCTAACCTCTTCCAATGGGAGTGCAGAATCACACACAAAAAACCACAGTCTCCCACGTAAGCAGACTTTTGAAATACCGTATCTGTGAAATTTAAAATCAGCACTCTAAACTGCAACTAAAAAAATGAGTGGCATGCAGTGCAGAACAGGTAAATTTTTTAAATAGACATGGTGGGAAATACAGCTTGCAGCTGTGTTTGGGTTTTTTTTGTATTCTTACTGTTCAGAGATTCAAACTAAACAACTATGAAGTGCAACATAAAAATGAATTTTATAAATGCCTGAGAAAAGCACATGTATCAAGACAGAGGTTTTTAGCCCACTCAAATAGAGGGCTGTTTCTGTTGGAAAAAAGTGCCCATCTATAATCATATTACTGATTAGATTGTTTTTTTTAGTATCATTCCTACTTTTTATTCAGTTTGCTTTGAAATTGTCAGAACATTATAATTTCAAGAAAATTTAATTATTTTATTTTAAAATCTCCAAATGTACTATGATTCTCTTTTGAAAGTAGCAAAAACATAAAAGGCAGCTTTTCAATGGATCTAAGGTATGTCTTTGTTTTATTTTTTTCTACTACTGTGATTGAAATTGGTTTTTTGTTGTGTCTTGAGTGGGGAAAGCAATGGAAAGTACTTCTTATATGAGAGAGCCTCTTTTCCTTCCCAAAATAATACCAGGTAGTAAAACTAGTTTCTAATGTATTAGGTTGTAATTTAATTTCTACCTATCTGAAAAGTGTTCCTCAAAAAACATTCAGAGCAATTTAGGAAAAAAATACGCAAAAGCTAGTAAAATAATTAGGAATTATTATGCCTAGTATGAAAATGACTGCTCAGGTAGTTCCTATGTTTTCAGGATGAATTACCATGTAAAGCTATTCTGAAGCAAGATGCAGACTTTTGTCTCTTAACAGCTTTAGCTTAATCAATGAACAGATTGTCTTGGGTCAGAACTAAGGCACCCTAACTGACACATAAATTCCTATGGGTAGTTTCCTAATGGCTAGGAGCCTCTTAAGGCCTAAAACCTGCCATTTAAATACTAGTAGTAGGATTTTGGAGACTTTAGGCTGTGAAAATCTGAGCTGTAGGGTCTAGATGATACTGGGATATGGATAAAGACCCACTGACTGACAAACAGGTTTTAAAAGGAAACAAGTAGAAATTCAATTAAATAAATGCTTGGTTGTGCTGGTAATATGTTGGTTGAGGCTTGACTCTGAGTTATTTTGAGTTGATGCTGAAAATTTCATAATGTATTATGTGGGAGAAATTGTAGCTTCTTCCAAGGTCAGTGGCATTTGCCAACAGTTTGCCAGTACCTGTCACCATTCTAGTGTTTCCCTGCATGTCCTCCTTTTCCCTATCCCTCCTTGATGCTGATGTCCCTCGGTTGTATGCATGGGTGAAATCACCACCCTGCATTTGCATTTGTTTTGATGGTTATAATTAGCTCTCTGGTGCACACTATTCCAAAGTTATCCTTGTCTTTGTAACCTCCAGATTCTGTTACTGTAATTCATTCAATGTGGGGTTACACTTGAAGGCCGTTCAGAAGCTACAGCTGGTGTGCTATGCAGAGGCCAGGTTGCTTGGTGATGATAGCTATAGAGAGAATATTAAACAACATTGGCTCCAGATTTGCATTCAAAATGTTGCTGTGGTCTATAAATAGCTTCTTGGCTTTAGTATGTAAGTGTCTGAGAACCTTCTCTCTCCCTTTGCACTGCTGTCACAATTAAGGACAGCTGCCTATGTTTGGGGACATAGTTTCATGTAATTCTCATTATGTGTAATTCTCACACATATCTTTGAACACTTTCTCTTTTGTTCCCTAAACACTACCTACCCAGCTGATACAGGACCTAGGAATTCCAGATTTTATTTGTGTAAATTCTAATTCTTGCTTGTGCCCATAGGAATATATTAATCGCTTTTTTTCTCTCTTTTTTTTTTTCTTCTTTTTTTTTTGTTTTCATTTTGAAATATCTATGATGGTTAAACTATCTTCTACTGGTGCTGGCATTATATTGTGCTGAAGTAATGAAGGCTTACAAATAGGGAAACCCACATTAGTACCATTAATCTTAATGACCTTTGCACTCTACATAATCTTAAACATGGTGTTCTCAGTCTTACCAACAAGGGTCAAAGGAAGCACTAGTAACGGATGCAGACAAATTTCTGTATGGATGTTATACTTGGCAACATGTTTTTGCATCATTGAATCATACTGATAATTTAAAAAAAAGTCCTCAAAAGCTTAACGTGATCAGGCAAGCCATCAGCTTTCGAATCACATGTGAATATTGATTTCAAGTTTCAAACCAGTCCATGTTTTGAGACTAATTTAGGAACTATTACACTTGAAAAACAACAAATTGTGTAGAAGTACCCTAAGTCCCAGTTTGCTTATTTAACTAGGCACTCATGCATTCCTGCCAAATCTGGTTTTCATGAAAGTCAATTTATTTGTTCATTATGTGACATTTGAAACCATTCAAGCAATTCTGAGATGGTATTAAAGTCTCTGCTGAAACATTTCACTGATTGGAATATTTTGGCCCTTTTTGGAGGCAACATAAGACATAGTGATAGGGTGTGAAGATGCACTGAAGTATTAAAGACACTTTATTGATAACATTGTAATTCTCTTGTGCTGGTACATTGTAAGGATGCTTTTAGGGAGAATGGCCCTGTCTTATTTAGAACCTATGGATCTGGAAGACTGAAATTTAAGCTATTTTCAAAAGAAAATTATCTGATAACATTAGCTCTGTTCCCCTGCCAAACAAAATTCCATTAACCAGCTGAAATAGGACTTAATAACAATCACATAAACCAATTAGTCTCAATTTATAACTCCATTAGGAGTGTTATTCATCACCACATGGCTTTATAGAACTGTGCTTCCTTCTGACATTAGGCAGATTAAATAACAAATACAGCCTGGGGTGCTAAACAAAAACGTAAATGTAGATTGCCTAAGAAAGATTTACATCTCTGAAAGCAGATAATATTGAAATCTCATACTTCTCACACATTCAAAAGTGATATTCTAGACTTGAAAATCTCTCTGTAAGTGTAGACAGTAGCTGGACTCACAGTTTCACAATGTTTAAGATCAAAGGGACATCTAAATCACCTGAAAATCTCAGCAGAATATTTTTTTTGTTGTGTGCATAGAGACAGTCACTACTACTGACCTGTGAATTGATTAGTCTGGGATAATTCTACTTAATGGATCGTAATCCATGTTACACTAGAATGTGGAAAAATACTCTTTACAGATTCTTACCAAACTAAGTTAAGGACCTGGACTGATCTGGTAATCAGTTTGATTCTCACCATATGACTTAGATGGCTAGGCATAGATTTATTGGTACCAGCTTGCCCAGTTTTCCCATTCCGTTTTCCACCTATAGCCACCAACAATGCTTCACAGAGGAAAATTAAAGAGAGAGGAAGAGAGATTGAGAGCGGGATTCTTCCTGAATAGTTTTGAATGCAAAGCAGAAAATTATATTCCATTCCTCCTTAAATTTTCCCTTTTTTTTTTTGTATGACAGTTGAAGAAAGGAAACATGAGCCGAGTCATTGCTTTCTTTGAGAGTTAAAATCTAGCAATTTAGTATAGTCTGCCATTGCTTTACAGAAAGGTAAATGTACAGGTCTAGGTTGTTATCTTCAAGTGGAAACAGGGCCTGATGACCTTTGAGCGTGGACATGGCAAAGATGGATTAGAGGCTCAGAACGCCAGAGACCTGGGCTCAGAACTGAGCCAAACATACTGTTGGATGCTCAGACCCTTAAGCTCACATCCTAAAGACTTCTTTTTCAGTCTAGTGATCATAACTGTGATGTCCTTCAGAATATATTTATTGAAGTATGGGTACAAAAAATGCACATAGATTTTTTATTGAGTTGTTAGTAGTGCTTTGTACAGAATAAAGAAATTTTTTTTCCCTGCTTCTACACAATACTTCCTGTAACTCAGTTAGCTCTTACTAACACAACTTTACCCTGAGTCTGTGTTGTCATGTTTATCTACAGTGACCTATAAAACCTTCTTTGACTCAGTGTTTTTCAGAAGTGTCTTTCACCCTGTAGACATAACCTACATTTTTTGCTTTCAAATAAAATGCTGTATTATATTACAACATATTAAATTTTGTTTTCTTGGCCTGTGGCTAGTTATCTGAGCAATGAAGACCATGATATAAGAGTAAACTCTTTTCGTTATTTACTACACCATCCAATTTTTGGTTATTTGCAAATGAAACCATTATTGTCTAGGTCAGGGAAACACTGAATCAGAGAGATAGGGAACCTTACAGAGATTTTACTTTCCAAGTGATATTCTAGACTTGAAACTGTCCTGTGTGAGACAACTGTCTACTAAAAATAAAATCTTCAGATCTGTAAGTCAAGGATTTTTTTCTCATGAGATCCCTAGAATGAAATATATCAGCTGCTCTGGATCCTTCAGGTTTTACTACAAAAGGTTTGAAACAAAATGTCAAAATAGTTCTGTTTGAAAATATTTTTAAACTAAATGTTGCTTATACTGTATCAACTTCAGTGTTTTAGAGAAGATGTAAAGGACCATGAAATCATTTATTTTCCTTTGGGAATAGTTTTTTGTATTCAGGAAAGTATCAGAAGTGTCGAAAACTTTTCTGTGGGATTTATTAACATGCATACAGAAACATTTGAAACATGCATACAGAGACTTGATTGTAAAACTCTTTTAAATTTGGGAGGTTTGTTTTAATCTGACACTTTTTCCTTTTAAAAATGTCAGATTTTCACAAGACAGAAAACATTGTTGATATAATAGTGACATTGTATCAAAGATTTTTGAGTATGGACTTCTATGTAAGCTTAGAGGGTTACTTCAAAGTGATTCCATATTTCAAAAAAATTCTTTCCTGAACTTTAAAGACATTAATGCCTGAAATATATAATTCATTACTGTAATCTACTCCACTACCTCACTCACAGCTTGTTGATGACAGTTATGAAGGAAATTGAAAGTTTATATAATAATTATGATTGCAATGTGGAGTTATATGCATGATGTTCTGAACTGATCTGTTCATGTGAAATAACTGAAGGCTGTGGACAGTTTTATGATTTTCCACTGGGAGTGTTAGTAGATTCTTAATTAGATACTTAAGATATCAACATTAGTCTTAATTTCGTGGATAAATATTACTTATGCATACAGACAGTATCAGATGAACAAAAGGAACACTAAGAACTAGAACAGTGAATACTTCTTGCTATGTATTAGAGTGACATGTAAGAAACAACTTAAAGCTTTTGAGATCTCTTGAAACTTGAAACAATCATGTTTTAATAGATTTTTACCTTTGCTGGTATAAAAGCAGTACTTTCTTTGATTTATTCCCACCAGATGACCAAAAACTCTTGCTGTAATTGTGTTTCTACTTTGGTCTCTTCCCAAATAGAACTCCTCAAAGAGACAAAAATGTACTTTTGCTTTAAAAGATGTAAGATGCTGCAATAATTTAAAGTAGTATAGATGAGGAAAAAGAACCCGCTCACGAGAAGTTATAATTTTTTTCAGTGCTGTGTCAGAATAGCTTAATTTGAATGAAAATTAAATTACAGTATTCTTTAATAAATCGTGAGTGTTATGCAGGGAAGGACACAGAGAACTTTACAGCCACCATGGCTGAAAAAAGAGGAGAATATGAGGGCATCGAGGATGGAAGGCAGCAAAGGTTGTGGACACAGATGGCTGAATCATTAGGGAGAATCTTGGGTGCTGGAGAGACTCCCAATAGCTCTGCTGCTCCTCATATATACTTTTTATGAGGAAATCACATCTTTCCCACACACAAGCTTAGGTACAAAGCATGTATGATTTCCAACTGAGGAGTTCTTTCAGATGCATTGGTACTGTTGTGGGTTTCAAAGTTTGAACACAGACACACAGAAAATATAAATCTGGAAGCACTTGTTTTCCAAGACATTGAGAAAACTGCAGACTCAGAGAGAAGGAAACATAACTGGGACTTTTCTCAGTATATTTTGGGGAGTTTACAGACTACATGTTTTTTTTAATGTCTAACCATATCAAGATAGAGCATAGACTGCCACATGCATTCCTCCATGTACTAGTTAATACTCCAGCAGTGCACAAAATGCCTAAAATATCTGGAATTCCATTCTTTGTAGTCTGTATTTCTCTCACCTGTGGTTTCAGTCCTCGTAACTTAAGCAACTTTGAGCTTGAGGTAAAATTACAGTGGTAAATTAATGCCTGGTGGAACTGTGAACTACATTTCCTTTAACTGAGGTGTCCAAAGATTTCTTTTTTTTTTCCTCTTCTTTGTATTGTATGTTTTCTCTTGAATGTTGAATTTTACTTTCACATTTGTGTTTAGGAACTATTCCAGATAATTTCCCTGAGTAGCGCTGTTTACAGCCGTGAAGTAGAATAATGTGATGCTTGTTAATCTCAGCTTTTGTTCTGATGTTGTGAAGATTTGCTGCCTATGATAACACATAATTTCTTTCTGCTATTTTCTATTCTTTATTTTTTGTCTTTAATGCACCTGTTCACTGAAATCCTTCTAATCAAGGATTTTAAAGTATAAGGATAATTTCTGTGCTGGACTAAGCTCCGCTTTAACTGTAATTATGTCATAACTGGAAAAATCTCTTAATGAATGAGTCAAAATTTGACAAAAAAATAATTTTCTTATTGTTTTCATTTCTGCAATATTTTGATACTATCTATATTTAGTATCTATTCTGTCATGATGCACAATCAATGCTATAGTATTTCTCTCCCAAAATATTGAGCTCTTATTCATTCTTCATTTCTAAATAGCTTCCTAACAGACAGTGAAATATTAGAATCTTCCCAAAGAGCTATGCTTCCCATGTGCTATACTGTGAAAATATGTATATATATGTATGTCCTACACAGGAGTTCCCTGAACATGTCCTCTTTCAAGCCAGAAATTTTGTCTTGATTTAATTTAAAGGAAGTATCCATTTGTCTTTAATTTCCATCCATGCACACACTTAATACAGACAAGGTAATGATACTCATGTGTCTAGAGTATCAAGATATGCTGGATCTACTCTACATGCCATTTAGGTTTCACATTTGGCTTGTATCAGATTTAGTGCATGAGAACTGACCATTCATCTACAATATCATAAATAGAAATAGGACACCTTTTCAAGCCCTTCCGAGCATCTGCACATCCAGGAGCAGTATAAAGGCCTGAAAGAGATTTTCAGGGAGAAAGTTCCTTTGGAAAAGTTTGGAGTTTGAGCTAAAAAGTTGACTTAGTGTAAACACAGCTTTCCAGTGAGAATAATATCCTTTAAGGCCTCGGTAATGAAAAATAAATGAGGACATTGCTGATTAATTATTTTATTTTAGTTGAGGCCCAATACCTATTTTAACAGGACTGACCATGAATTGTTTGCTCTGTGGGAGATGCCCTCTTGCCAGTGTTTGACCAGGTTTCTTTTTCTAGTCTCCAGCCATAATACAGCAATCTTCTGGACTGAGATGAAGTCAGCTACTCTTAGGGCACAGGTCCTGTCATCAATGTAAATGATATGAAATAGTTGGCTTTGACATTTAGAAGTGGAGTGAACCAATAGGAAGTGTGAATGAATGCTTTCATATTACTTAAACTCTCCTTTGCATCCCCTCTACTGATTTTCTTATAAATACTCAAAATAATGTTATTGGGAAAAGTCTGACTTTTTGTCAGGTGTAAATGGAAAATACAAGTTCACTGTCCCACTTATCAAAATGTGTGAGAACTTATTTCTCTGAGTGGAGTCACTGTAGAGGGGTAAAAGAGAGGATTTTACCATTTCTCAAAGCCATGATGTTTTGAGAGATAACAAAGATCTCACAGCTTTATAAACATAGCTATTTAATTTAGATACATTGTCATTACATCTTACAAAAATGCAGTTTTATTCAGAAATCTACTTGCTATAAAAATAAAACCTATTTAAATAAGACAAATTTATTCTTCCCATGTGGGCTGTGCAAGAGTCTTAAAAATGAAGAGCAAATACCAGACACAGAAAGTATCCAAAATCATTGTATTCTCAAATTAAGCTTATACCAATTCTTGGACATACTTGGTTGGTTCTTGTCAGTTCCATCATCCTCTCTTGTGCTTACCTGTGAACAATCAACCCTTTCTCAGACAATGTAGATATATTCCTCTATATACTGCAATGATCCATTCATGAGATGATGGAAGTGTTCTATAGAAACTTGTGTTAACTTCAATACATCATCTAACTTTTAAGAAAGAATAAGTACTAATAAGACATAATGGCAGACTTTCTCAGATTTATGGTACTACTGTGCACTTGTAGAGGAAGGATGCCTTTATCCTTAATTTATTTCTTGCCTTCTGGGGAACAAATATGCCAACCTATCTCCTGTATTCTCCTTCTCTCAACAGCTCCTGCTCAGTTCTCATTTTATACTATGATGAATTGATGCCATAGTTGCACTTCTGTGCAAACATGTCACTTCTGAATGTGATAATTAGGAATAATCCAAGAGTATTAGTCGTATTATTATTCAAATTTGAAGTATTCACCTTATTCTTCACTGCTTTCTGCAGTATTATCTTTAATGAGTAATAAACATTCTCTTCAAGTAACATAAGCTAGCTACTTTAATTAATACTTTCCCTGGACATTGACAAGAAAAGCTAAGACAGTTCTGGTAAATCACCAGTTATTGTAACTAATAATAGCTTGAATAGAATAAACTGCAACCACAATAAATATTTTTTTCTGACGTTACCTAAGATACAGATACAAATAATGATACACTTGAGGTAAAAACTGCAGTTTGTTCTTTGGACTTGATCCTGTAGAGAATGACATCAATGATGAGCCTCTTTTATATTATGTTTTGGAGCAAGTCTTAAATTATAAAAATGTAATTACTGCAGTTTTAGTTTGATATTTTTGAGATAAACATCAGACCTAATGTATAATCAAGCATTCTGCATTTCTCTATCTCAAAAAATGGATGGGCACATGCCAGACATTCATTATCTCTGCCAAAAAGATAACTAGTTTATTCATTGCTATTTTTCACAGAACAATTAATAAAATAAGGAGACTTCATGTAAAGTGAGAATTTTTACACTTAAATCAGACAATAAAATGATTTTAACTCAGATACATAGTTAACTGAATCACGAAAACAAACTGTTAAGTTTATTTTCAGTGGACTTGCCACCAAGATTTTATGGTTTAGCAGTGATGAATTGTCTGAGATTTACATTTACATTTACATTTTTACTCTTATATGACATTGCAGCAAGATTGCCATGTCTCATTAGTGGACAGATTATGGCAACATTTTTCTTTATAATAATACTTTAATTCTTACCAAAATGGATAATGCCTTCGTGTTGGGGTACCCCATTGCTTTTTCTGGTTTTGTGATGGAAATGGGTGATGTAGGCAGAATAATGGGGAGCAGATGGTAAACCACTGATGTATCTGCACAATCAATGCTATAGTATTACCATCTCTTCCTTGCTTCATGCTCTTTCATACTCTCTGCTCCTCTATAATATAGGATCTTGTCCTTTCTGGATTTCATTAATTGCCTTTCCCTGGCAGAAGGAAGGACCTATTTTCCCACTCCACTAGACAGCCTTCTTTTCAGTGGCCTGAACCCAATATTAAAGTCAGGAGATCCAGCTTCAAAAGTTGCTGTTTTGGAAGTGGCGGTTGTGAAGCTTGCACCTGTTCCGTGGCTTTTTCCATTACAGTCTGAAACTGGTAACATGGGCCCAGGTGAAAACAGACCCTGAAGAAAAGAGGAAATGAGTGTAGAATGTGTAGAATGACTAGAAAATCCTTTTCTGTGTATGCTCAGCCAATGTAGGAATGATGAGGAAGAAATGGAGGAGGAAGTAGCAGGTCTGGGTGTCCAGTTGTGGAGTGACAGGGTTTGATGTGAATACAGCAGCTTGTATTTAAGGAAGAAATAATAATTTGTACTGTATAGACTATTACTGCTTGTTCACATAGCAGGTAAATTAATAAAGTTATGTCTTAAACTCATGCTTTGAATCTTATCTTCCTTCCTATGCATCTAGGACAATGAGGCATTTTCTGGAGCAATTAGTCTCTTTTTAATTTGACCCATTGAGCTGAAATTTTAATTTTGAAAGACTACTTGTCAAAAACTTCTTGTCTGCAAAACAAGTGTTTGTTGTTACACTTAATTATGTTCAAACCATAAAGCAAGGGTAGAATGACAAACACAAGGATATTTCCTTATTCCTGTGGTGAATATTCTTTGGTTCCTCTAAACTAGCCTGTGCCCAGACTCTAAGCCAGCAGCAATTGAAGTGCCTGGACGATCTTCACTGGAAGCTGTTTTCCCAGGCTCTTGGAATATTACTACATAATTCCTGAGAGTGTAAATGTAAACTATGCTGTAACAGCCACTGAGAAACTGAGCCAAGGCTAAACACTACCTAGAGGTAGTGGCAATAAAGACACATGCAACTTACCTAGTTGATTCCAACAAATTCTGGGAAAATATTTGTCAGCACTTTTTGTAGACAGTAATTAAAGGCAGTGCTTTTTCTTGGTGCTTATTCTGCTAGAAATAGAAAGGACCAGTTTAATCCTAGAAATAACAAATAACCTGTTTGTTTGTGGTGAGCTTGAACTTTTAGCAACAAAATTCAAAACAAACTCCCATCTCCCATGCTAGCCACAAGGTCTGTGAACCTGCTGAGCATCCTCTTTGCTAAGTATAACTGAAACATATAGATCAGACAACATCCACATATGGTGTTTTGTATGGGCTACTCAACTGCTCAGTTATTCTGACTTGCTATGTCTGGAGTCCCTTGGTGGGAAAAATAAAAACAAAACCCCAAAGCCCAAAATAACAAACTTCCAAAAGTGGTGTTAGTGGCTTTAATCCTTATTTAGATTACTTTTATTGTGTTCAGTGAATTTCTCACAATTTTCATGCTCTAACAAGAAGCTTTAAAGAATTTTCCCATGTATTTTATTTTACTTGGAAATGCACACCTTCACTCCCTGAAGACCAGATCTAATCAAAATAGTACTTCCCTACTGTTGTTGTCCAGTGAATGACAGTACTGAACATATCGTTCATAGAAGGTGATCATACTTTGCTCTCCTTATTGGCTTCAGTTTTATCTTTTTAATTTCCTGTATGTGCAACAAAAGTCAGAAGATTTGGTGACAGCTGATACAAAGGATTAAATTCTCGGTAGATGTTGGAGATGTTACAGTTAGGAAAACTAATGAGCAGAGACTCATTGTGACAGAGCTAATATTTTGTTTTCTTTTTTTAGTATACGTCTGTGTGGTCTATAGCACAGGTGTTGCTGAAACTCAGGTAAAAATATCTTTATTATGGAAAGTAGCAAACCCTGTATTTATCCTGCAGGGCTTTGCAGACTGAGTTCAAATTTGTTCTGCAATAACTGTAAAGGTTATATTATTATTCCTATCCAAACCTCCTTGCACAAGAACCACACAAGATATGGTTACACTTTGAACTTCCATACAGATATTTGTAATTAAAATAATAAACAAACAAGTTAATAAAAAGTAAGAATGCTTATATTTTGGTTTTTTTTTCTTTTACTTCAAAGTGCTAATATGTGATGTCATTTGTTTACTTGGCTACACCTGGAAAAGTCATTCTGTAGTCATTTCATTCATTTATGGCTTGTAGAGAAAACAGAAACTAAAGTTGATAATAAAGAAAGCTACATCTCTTGGGACTCATTCAAAACAAATTTGTTTTACAGATGGCTAATGATTCATTTCAAACAAACTTCAGCAAAACTAAATATTTCTGTTTATAAGAAAAGTCAAATTAGAAGATGACAAAAGATTAAATCAGGTTTTAGGCAGAAAGGCCAACAAAGCAGTTTACCTAACTTACAACATGAAACAAATCTATGTCTGTATTCTTAGTTAGTAGTCTATATATAAGATGGCTATAACATAGTCATTCTCATGCTATCTTTATTGGAAGTATATGATCTTGTATACTGTTATAGGAATTTTCAGTCCAGTCTTTCTGGACTTGAACTGAATCACAGTAACATGTTAATGATTTGTGTACTTATAGCAAAAAGCTAAAATAGAATACAGAAAAATTGTGATGGATTACCCTAGTATAATGGTAAAATATGAATTCCTGATTGAAAATGCAGCTGCAGAAGAAGAATAGGAAAAAAAATTAAAAAGAAAAAAACTAAAATACAAAAAAAAAAAAAGAGAGGAAAAAGAAGAAAAAGGGAAAGAGGGAAAAGAAAAATAAGAAAAGAGGAAAAAATAAGGTAAATAAAAATTTTAAAAGTTAAGGAAGAAACAAGAGCAAGAGGAAAAGGAAGAGAAAGCAAAAGAAAATGAAAAGGCAAATAGAAAAGAATAATAGTTTTAACTGAAAAACAAAGATCCATGTAAATTGGCTTTTTAATTTTTTTTTTCTAAAGTGATGGCTTGGGGATTTTTAAAGCAAATACGATGTTTTAAATTCAACCCTATGAAATATACCTGTATTAATAAATCTATGTTAACAAAGCACTGGATATTGGCCTCTGCTCAGATGCTTAAGTAAAACAAACCTGCCTCCTCACTTACATAGGTGGAACAAACCTTCATATCCATTTCACAGGGATAAGAGATAACAGGATAAGAGATAACAAAAATGCCAGGAAGGCAGCAGTTGTAATCATGATACAGTATTGCTGCTTAGCTGCTGGCCAGGCTGGAGATTGCAGTAGGGGAAATTGTACTGCACTGTTCAGAGGAGCATATGTGCTGCCTTTTCATGTGTCTTATCAGGACTTCACAGGAACAGTAACAGCCAGATCCTTCTAAGATCTGTTACTGTTGGAATATTTCTTCATACATTCAAACACAATTAGGTATTGCACAATCATAAGGCTACACAATGATGGTTCGAAAATAAATTTTGTGATTGGAAAATCTGAAAAGCTTTTCAATTTGGCATGTAAACTGTCTGAAATTTCTGCAATGAAACAGATTTATTATCAATTTGGCATTCAGACAAGGGTAATGCAAACACTTTTGAAGGTCTAGACAAGCCTGGGAAGTATTTATCATTTTAAAACCAAAACGATATGGCTGCATTCTTTTACATTGATCATACCTAAGTAAGTGGAGCTTTTGAATTGTTGCTGAAGTTGATAAACCCACCAAATTCAAGGGCATAAATTGGACGTGAATGCTTTTGAAAAGACCAAATTCCATTAATTCTGAAACTAACCTGTGTTTAAAAGGATTTGGCACAGAAAGAGGTATACCTTCAATTGCTTTAAATGCAGCAAGTACAAAATCTGCCTAATCTGTTCCTTGAAAACATACTTTTGATTGACAGTATGTTCTTGCACTTCTTCCTTGAAGAAATATAGACACTATCCTAGTTAAATAATCACCCTGATCTCATTCTATTCCTACAGTGACACTTCACATTCCATAATGTACATTTATACAGTAAGACAGGTATCACCTAAGCAACACAACTGATACCTAATGTATTTATTTTCACCATACATAAAAATATGTATAATATATAACACTCCAAAAAAGAGTTTTGTAATTCTAATCAATTTGTCTCAATAAAATACTGTTAAATCTACTTTCAGAGATAAAATACAATAGGAAAATACAGCTAATTTGATCATTTAGATCAAAGTATTTATAATTTTTATTCTATCAAACATTTTATTTCTGGGATGAGGAAGATAGAAAGTAAAATAGAACCATAAAATAGATCTTTCCATCCATAGTTATTAGTAATAAATTAATTTCATCCCTGTTTCCTTTTCCTTTACTAATTTCGTATTTAATCAAATTCAGTTTAATTTAGGCTTTATCAATGTCAGAGCAGCTCACTGTTTCCTTCCAGTGAAAACTGATGACATTAATTTCATCTTCCTTAGTTCTGCTAATTAATTTAGCAAAATTCTCTGAATTTTTCAGTCCTTCTTACCATAAATATTGCACCTCAGCTATGACTTTTGCTACCTCATAATCTTAAGTTTTTGCATATACATACCTAATTACACACAGCCTTGCTCCTGTTATTTCCCAATTGGTGTCCTTATATTTTCACATTGAAAATGTTATGATTATCACCACATTCTTAATGTATCGTAATGTTTCTAGTACATAGCTACAGTCTATCTCTCCTTTTTGTGAAAATGAGCTAGACACATAGCTGTGAATGATTTTTTACAAAAGGATTTAAAGTACCTCAACACATGCTAACTACTTAGTTTAATTATCCACCGTATTTTTATTTCCTTACAAAGAGCTCATTGGAAAGAAATAGTTTCCCTTTAAAGTTTCCTTAAATCTCTTGATGTTCTGTAAAGTTGCCTCTGCAGAATATTTTTTTCACAGCAAATACCTCGTTCTGAAGCAAAACTTGTCAGTTGTCACGGTCAGACGCGCAGAAGTCCGAACCACCTCCCAAATGGAGGCGCAGTTCCTTCGGTGCAACTTTGGTATGGTGCTCCCAGCTTAGAGCGGCTTTTTCTGATGACGCGGCTTTCTGCAGCGCAGCTTTCTGTGGCACTCGGCTTTCAGGGGCTTCTTGTCGCAATTTCTTCTTGCTGCAGCTTGCAGCTTTTTTTCTGGATTCTTTCAGTTTTGGCTCACGGTGGCAGCTCATGGTGGTGGCAGCGATTGCGCAACTCACGGCCGGCGGCGGCTTCTTTCTCACCCCCAGATCCTAGAGTGGTGGGAGTCAGCAGTTCTGCCCGGCAGCTCTCCGCGGCGGCTGCTCCCTCCTCTCTGGCTGCTTGGCTTCTTCAGGGGGCTGCACTGACAGCTCAGTTCAGTTTCCCCTCCCTCCTCCTCACTCCTCTCTGGCAGCGGTGGAGTGGGGGGGGGGCATGCTTGGCAGGAGCGATGTGCTCCCTTTGTGTAGTGAAGCGGAAAGGAGAGCGATTGTTTACTTTTTCCAATATTTATGTCCTGTGTTATCACACTTCCGGCTTCTAGAAGATGTGCAGAAATGATTTATGGGAATTAGAATTTTTTTGCTCGCTGTTTTAATAAGGCAAAAATATTCTTAATATGTGGGTCGGTTCACCACATCAGTAAATAAGTTATTCATCTTCGTGCAATTTTATCAGAAGTTCATGCAGTGAAGGGAGATTCTCACTTTCTGGAACAGCACTTGATCAGAGTATTCTGAGAACATAGCAAGGCTCAGGACTTTCAGATGGGTATCAAGAAGTCCCAATGACTTACTTGAATAACTCACTGCATGTTGTTTTAACAGTATCATTTGTTACATCATGTCTTGGTTAATGAGCAATAACAAAGTCACTCACTATAAATTTCATCTCCTAAAGAGAGTATGTAGCATGAAAATATCCAAGAATGTAGTGAAGTACTATCAAAAGGCGTGCAAGGTCAAGGCTTTCCATAAAATACAGTAGCTTGCAGAGTAAAATTAAGGGAACCCTTGACTGAATGGTGTAACGTAGACATATCTGACAAATGTACCTACACTCATATTTGAGTTTGGCATTTTTGTTGACTTCTGGCTTTACATGTTTTAATTCTTGCACAGAATGAAAAGTCTTTCTTTTATCAATCCAAAATGTAAACAAGCACCAGAAGACTATCTGCCTTTGTAAAAGGCATTGTAAGTGGTTAATTATGGGAAAGAAAGTCAGGGACGTGGGAGAGGAAGCTAATAAGAATCCCACTAGCACACAACACAAACAGTACATTAGAAGGTCAACATATTATATACCTCCAAAATGACAATGAGCAGTAAGGATGCTGAGGGTGAACTAATCTCTTCAGATGGCAAGATTAAGGCTGACTAACAGGTTATAGAGGACACAACCATCAAACCACTGAAACTATAGAAACTAAACTATCATGTTCATGCAAACATAAAGGCTGGAAATGAAAATCTAACCCAGAATCAATAAATTCTGGAAACATAAAAGGCATTGAATAGCAATAATATGCAATTAATTTATCAGAGGTCAGCCGTTCCCTGTTTCTATTTTCATTCTGAGAAGATAAGGGACATGTCAGGAATGTTTGGTAGGAAGGAGCACTCAGGAGTGAATACGACCAGATTTAAAAAGTGACTGAAAACTGTTATCTGGAGAGATTCTTAGTCAGGAGAGAGTCATACCATGCAGCAGAAAACACAAGCATTTCTTAGGACTCCTATGGAATATTAAAATAATTTTAAAGTATCTCTGGGTATTTTTTCTGGATTTTTATTTCACTCATTTTCCATAGCATCATATTCTGTCTGCTGTAACAGATTCTTCTTACTTATTCTTGTGTCTTTTCCCATTCTGTTCCTCACCAGTCAACCTTCTGGAAATATTTTTTCATTTCTTCTTCAATATTGTATTATTAATTGCTCTATTGTCCTACCTTTAAGTGCATAGGATCGTTTTAGAATTTTGAATTCAATATTAGTTTTTACTAACATTCTTTGCAAACATAATTGGTTTGTCATTGAGCCTTTTTTTCTCCAAATATATAAGCTAAGTCATAATCATTTGCAAGATCATTGCCATGTATTAGCCTCAGGTTACTGAAAAGTCTCAAACTACCTACCTCTTTGCTACCTAGTTACAATATATTGCCTACTGCTTGGCTGAACTAAGTAGATTAGCAAAACTGGTGAATAATACATTTGCTTCGTGAATCTAGGTGATGAGATCTTGTTCACATAGCTGATGTTCATTATTTTCATGCCATTCACCCACAGAACAAAAGATTTGTTAGCAAGTTGTGGGGTAGATATACCAACGAGTTCAGGAAGGCACCAGGACAGGAAAAATGAAAGCATTTGGTCACAGCTAAACACCAGATCCAGTGAGGAATAGCAGGTAATTGGAACATCTTCCAAGAAAATGGTTGCATGGTCCATATTGACTGCATGGGGATGGGCAAACAGAACCTCACAGCCCAATTTGACTTCCAATAAAATCTCTGCAAACTTTCTTAATAGGGACTCAGGGCCCCATTGGAAGATCAAGTTTTACAATGTTAGTCTATGAAACTCTACTGATCCTCCATGAAGATCTGAAAATCTAGCTCCCCAAACAGAGGGATTTTCATTTATACTCATCTCGCTACTCTATATTTTCATTGTTCACTGATGATGATTTGGGAATAGTAATCCCATCTGGATATAACAAGAAGTTACTTGAACCTTTCCTCAAGTTCAGGATTTTGGGGTGTTATTTGTCAGTTTTCATGAACTACAAGATTTTGGCAAGGACTGTGTCAGAGATAACACAAAATATATTGGTTCCCACAGTATTGCCAGCTTAGTTTCCAAGCCAAATAGGTTTGGCTAAGTTCAAATAAATTTTGCATGACTGTTCTAATTTGGAGAAGAGTATGATGAATGAAGAAGTACTGCTTAAACTTTTCAGGTTTGCTTGTTTTACAGAGCTTTTATTGTAGTTTGTTTCTTGTTATAGTGAGATACTAGAAAAGATGATAAAACAAGTAAAGCTGATGTGAGAGGTGGTTATTATTTACCCATTTGAAACTGAATTTGCAAAATGATACAGAGATAGATGCCTTGGATTACACAGTCCGGCAGGAATATATAGGAGGAGCAATAACTTTTCTGTGCTGTAGCTCTGTTGCAAACACACAGGAATAAATAAATGATAAGTATGACGATGCTTTATGCACTACATCTGGGCAAGAGGGGATAGGATGAAAAATTAGAATCTTGGCTTTCCCCTAATATATTAGTACTACAACACAATGCTAAACACAAACATTATATGCTTTTTCCTCCATATTATGAGGGAATGAGGACTTTAATCATGCTGGTTTCATAAAGTGTTCCTGGGATGATAAGATTTTTGTTTCTTGGTGTAATGGATTTATTGCCAAAGCAAATTTCCATTTGCAAATGCAGAGACTAGGAAGTACTCTGTGGGTCCTTGTGTGAACTTAGCATTCTGCCTACATGTGCAGACCTTCAGTGCACCTGGGAGAGAAAGACTTGGCCAGATACTTGCAATCAGCTGTCATGGCCAATGCTTCACAGAATCACAGAATTATTGAGGCTGGAATAGACCTCCAAGATCATCAAGTCCAGCCTATGATCCAACACCACAACATCTGCTAGACCACATCACTAAGTGCTACATCCAATCAGAGCTTCCATCGTACCAAAATAATCACTTTTTCGAACCACAGCCTGCGTCAGTGCATATGGACTTATTTTGTAAATTATGGCTACACGGACGTCTATGCACAAGGGTATGAAAAGGAATATCCAAAGAGCTACAAGAGCTGCCAGGTGGGGAAAAGTAACCGGAGCACATGTGGATCCCTGAATGTCAGGGAAGACCTGTTCCCTACTGGGTAGCTGTTTAACATCAGTAGAGACAGATGATTCATGCGCCTCAAGGGACCACTATGGAATCTTCAAATTCTAAAAATGCATCTGCACCACACTGACCAAAAAGTCTCTTTTGTCTGGGCCTTGAAGCATGCTGCTTGTTCCTGGAATGGCAGCCTCAGTTACCACTGTTTCCACCTCCAGGTTAACCATGCTGGCCATTGTACCAAGTAAATTTGAGGTGATCCAATTCCCATCATATTTTCAGCCCAGGAACTCTCTTCCTTTACTACCACATGGAGTTTTCCAAATTACAGATAGGAAAGAATCACAGGGTGCATTTGCTGTACTTTTAAAAAATGCTGTTGCAGTTCTGTTATATTTTAGTGTGCTTATTTCAATCATAAGAATATTGGAAAAATAAAGCAAAATGAATTTATGGTCAAATGGTAAACCGGTTTAATTATTAACAAAAAAGGAAAATGTCAAAATATAAACAAGCAAACAAAATAAAACTTTTAATGTGGTTCTGTGGTTCAGACAGGAGACGGGGAGTTGCTCTTGGCACTGTTGTGTTTTTTTCTGAGGACTTGGTTGGGAAACTTATATCTCAACTATGCATTTAATCACAGCACATTGTAGAGGATAGGATGCAGAGGCAAGTAATTTCTTCGGCTTCAGTCCTGGATTAAAGCAACCACATATGCTGGGTTTATGAGGTCAATTCCATTTTTTTCTTATATCTCAGTGTCCCAAGAATGCCTGAAAACATCTTGTTTTTCATTTAAGCAGTGAAAACATTTGGATTTTTGTTTAAAAAAAACAAAACAAAACAAAACATTTCTTTAAGATATGTTGCTACTTTGAGAACTTTCTTTGGCCAAGCTCATGAAAAAATGGCTAGTGAATTCAGGCATGAGTTTTTATAGTGTCTTTTCTTTTTTCTTCTAACTTTCCAGAGCACATTTAGGTCTTTCTAAAGGATCTTAAGTGGGAAACCAAAGATCATTAGCCAGTTTTTAAGATCTCAGCGTTGTTTTCACCAAATGCAATAATCTTTGAGGAATAAAAATGCAAGGCAGTCAACACCTCTTGGCCTGGAGAAAAAAAAATAAATGAATGAATGCAGGAGTGATGCACTTATTCATAGCACCCTAAAAAACTCATTGTTGTTATTTTGACTGCTATTTATTTTTTGTTGTAGCAGTGTCTAGAGGCCCTAACTAGGAATTACCATGGGATAGAACAGGTGGCTACTAACAGATGGAGAAAATACAAAGTAACAGCAACACAACTAAGCTTGACATAGTAAGCCTCAGTCAGAGTACAATAGATCAGCCATTGCTACCTAGAAAAACAGTAAGTTGACATAGTCTTTCTCTTCCTAAATTAGAGTGGCCTCTAACTATTCAGGAAAGCACTCAGAATAAGTTAGGCATGTGCTCAAGGCTAAAATGGTTAAAGAAACTGGGAATTAATAGAAAGAGAGGTAAGAATGTGCCAATGTGATTTCCTTACTGCCTACAGTAAGGACTGGCCTCATTTCCCTCTTCTTGCTAGTGTCTGTACAGCACACACAAGCTAACCTGAATGCTTATGTATTTGCACAATTTATTGTGGCTTAACCAGTAAAAGCACTTTGGCTGAGCCACAGGAACTGCCAGTTTGCGTGGTTTTTGGATTGGAGAAAAAGCACGGCAATATGAAGATGTAAAATATTTTTAAATAAAATAATTGTAATTGTTTCATAGTTGTTGGCTGACAGAGCAGACGCGGGTTACCAAGGCTAATTAATGCATGGAAATTAGGAAACAGAAATTTAATAATTAATTTTGAACCCTTAGTTCAAGTGAGTTCAGAAAAAGTTGGCTCAATATTCCTGTATGTATGCTCATTACTTTAACTGATAAACATCAGCTGTTAACTTGCTTATCTCATCGTAGTCATCCTATTCTGCTTTTTCTCACCCTACTCTGAGCCTCTTCTACCTAAACAACTCTTTGAATGTGATCTTCAGCCTGTCCTCCTCAGCAGATCACAACATTGACTCTAATAGAAGGAAAACCTCATATAAAGTGATGAAAGCAAACAGGATGGGCAAAATTGAAGTAGCCTAGACAGTATACTTCATCAAGAGATCTGCTTCTGGAGAAGGGAATATAAGTATTTTCAGGGGGACACAGTGAAAGCAGAAAGATTATTTAAATTGCTTAGAAATTACTACCAGTGATAAACATTGTCAGCTAAAAAAAAAGTCTTTTTTAATCATTGACTTCCACTAAAAGTGAGCTTCCGAGTCCAGTAAGCATATAGCAATAAGCAATGTCCATTTCCTGAGATATTCTGAAATTCTACAAATGTATTTTGAAATCTTAATATGAGACATTTTAGAGAAAACCTGAGCATTAATTCATGTTTTTGGGTCAGATCTAGATTTGTTATGGGAGTTCACCTATGTGAAAATGATGAGAAGCTCAAGTACACAGCAAGATACTTCAACTGTTATTTATTTATTTTCTTTACAGATGCTGATTTTACTTGTCATTTCCCTACTCCCAAACTACTTGGAAGTCTTAAATCATGTTACATAGTGTTTTTCTCTATTATAAAAGGGAGTAGCAATAGGGAGGTGATATGTTACATTATATTTACAACTGTATTTTGGACGTCAGTCACAGCACCAAATGTCAAACTGTGGAAGATATTTTTGCAGCAGCATCTGGTTCTTCGCAGATCTCCAGATGCTGTTATATTGGTGGTTTTGGAGTTGTTTCTGGGTCAGTTATTTAGGGACATGAATTGTCTGACTGTTTTGTCCTCTCAGAAACTGTTTTCTTTTTTTTTTTTAAGCTATAATGCTTAAGATTTAGACATTCAATTCCTTATAGAATTGTTTTATACTATAAAAAGAAATTAGGAAGGTACACAAAGCAATGTTGTATACATAACTCATGTAGAATCCTTTTATGCATGTTATTTAGAGATGTGGCCCATTGCAGTGGAACATTTCAGAAAACTTGGATCTGTAACTATTAAACAGCATCAGCAAAGTGCCTAAACAGCAATGAGATTTAAACAGGAACTGGTGTAAAAGCCATTGTGGTCGTGCTGCTGGCAAAAATAATGCTATTCTTAGTAATGGGAAAACAGACCATGCTTTAAAATCCAAACCACAAAAAATGGAAAATAAGGTGTTTGGACTCATCTGTGGATTTGGTCCTCAGCAAGGGACTGTGGGCAGTTGCATTTCGTAAGGAAGAGGGCAGGGGCAGGAACCTTCAGAGCATGACTCGTGGACAGGAGCAAGCATGGCTAGCATAAGTCTTTGGCACTTGTGCTGCCATGATAATGTCAATGCCAATGCCAACATGACTTCTGGTGCACAGGATATCTAACACAATGATGTACTTATTTCTCTTTCAAAATGCATTTCAGAAATACCACATTCTGCTCACAATTTTAATTTCACAGCTCATCAGTAAGGCTATAGAATGTGTCATATATGCTACAGAGAAACTGGTTTAGACTGTTTGAGAGAGCCTTTAAAAAGTATAGGGATTGTTTAATGTATCTTCCTGCCTGCAAAGCCACATCCTTTCATTAGACGGAGGCCAATAGAAAAAGAATAAACATGCTTTGTGACATATAAGATCTCCCAAATTACCATGAACTAGATTTCTTGTACTTATTAATGTTATTATTTTAAATACCAATGTCTTGGACTTTTTTAAAGAAGTTATATACAACCCTAGTTCACATAGGGAAGAATATTATGTGTTGCGTCCCACCAAAAAAATATAGTTTTTTATGCTAACATGCCAATGTCTTAGGTATTTTGACTATAAAACGAGGACTTTACATATCCAAATGAACACACTTGTGTATGACTGTCTTTCAGCTATTAGCAGGTATCATACTATAGTAAAAATTGTGGATTTCAAGTAAAAAGAAAAATTCATTTGGAGTGTTAATTGTTAGAAAGAGTAATTTGTTCAGCAATGGCTAAGAATTTGAAACATTAGAATTCTTCTCAGAAATTAGAGCTCAGAGAACAGCTAATTTAGCCAAAGGTATATGATGAATTGACCAAACGTTATCACATGAGCTTCTAGTTCATCAAATGCTCCAGCAGTTCATTACAGTGATGATTGGCAGAGCTCTGTTATAGTGCATTTCAAAATATGTAATCTCAAACCCTAATACAAATGTGGCTCCAACCCATGGTGTGTACCTGCATGTGTGTGTTCCTGCACATGTACATGTAAATACCATTTGATTATATTCACAGCTTGGAGGTTACTGTTTACTGCATGTTCATTTTTTCTGCACTGAAGATTGCAGGTGAAAGGACATGTGGTGGCTCATGGCAATTAGTGTAAGAATATCCAAATTATGCAGCAACAAAGCAACCTGAATGTCAAAAATAGGCCCATTTCTCTGTAGCCCTTAACTACACAAAAGTGTAATTCAAATCTCAGTCTTGAATGTGCCAATCATGTACTATTTCCCAAGAAAGAAACAGTTTGGGGAGTGTGTAATAAGAAAGATATTTTCAGAATACCAGACAGAAATAGTACTGCAAAACACCATTCACTCGAGGTTTAATCAATAGCCATTTAAATTACTGTGCAGACTCCTACAGGTTTCTAATAGGCTTTGGATTAAGACATCAATGATAACTCAGTCAATGTAACTTATATTTTTAAGAGACATGATGATTAGAATCAGATTTTTTTTTTTTCAAAGCAAAAGACAAAATAAGTAACAACTTCTTTTCCTTCTCCCTCCCACAGCCTATCACCAACATTATTTGCATAAAACTGTCATCAAGCAAAGTACAGACTGGAGTGCTTACCATTTCATATTAGCTAGATTATTTCATTTCAAATAGTAAAGTAGCAGACTATCTGACAGTAGTTAAAAAATGATATTTAATAAAAATATTACTAGTGAGGAAAACAAAGACAGAAGCACAAAATAGTTCAGAAGAAAAGGTATAATGTACGTAAGAAAAGTGCATAGAAACTGGTACAATGAGTACTAACATACAGACAATAACAAAAGTAGAAATAAAACATTGATATTTTGATTTATATCAGATGACCATGATACCACAAATTTAAATTCCCCATACCTTAAACAACAGACTTAAACACAGTAACTCTTTAGAAAAAAAATTGTATTCACAGACACGCCTTTAGTCTGCAAGGATGCTAAACTGATAGTTTCACTGCCTGAATATGTTTAAAGCAAGAATTTGGAATAAGAAAGTGGGGACAAGATTGTTATTTCCAGGACAGAGGGCTACTCTTCATGTAAACCCCAAATCTGCAGCACTATTGTATATTCTATAAAACCACCCACACACATGCTTTATGCTAAGATTGTATTTAAAGCATTTATAGTCATTGAGGCATAGGTTTGCATTTAATGTCTTTGCTGAACTGGGGGCAGAAAAATGGATAGCAAAGTTATGTCACAAGCAGAAGAAAGCTATAGAAAGAATGGCAGATATATTGAATTTCTATGTAAAAGAGTGAAAATGTACATTGAGGAAAACTAGTAGAGAATATTTTTTTTCTATTCCGTACTTCTAAATTCTCAAAATCCCTCAACTTAATATTATTTTAGGAGTAAGAGGTGTCAGTACTTAATTTTACTTTCTAAAGGGAGCAATAAGATTTGCACAAGGAAAAACCAATGTACTAAAAAATGTAGCAAATTTAATACAGCTTATTAGTAGGGAAGATCTAATAAAAACTGATGCTGAGGTAAGTATACATGCATTTAAAACATATAAAGTAAAACAAATTATTTTTGAATGGGTTTCCATATTTTCCCTCGCTGCTTCCAACCATAGCCTAACAAGCAAGACACTTTATCTTTCTTTGCCTCAGTTTCACAAGCTGCACAATGAGTTCTGTGGTATTTATAACCTTGAAAAGTCCTTTACCATCAGCTAACAGCAAGATGTTAGATAGCTGCTAGACTTTCTCAGTATGGCTTCCCTCTATGTGATACTCACTATGGAAAACATCTGTAGTCTTAATCATCATGATAAATGCAACATTTTGAGTTGCTGAGCAAAAGAAGAGCTAGATACAATAGAATCACAGTCATTTGTATTCCAGTGACACCCACAACGTGCTAGCCACTGTTCTTACACACACACATACAGTCAGACAGACCCTGAAGGTTATGTTTTTAGGAAGTGACAGCAGTGCTTTAATGACATATCAGGAATTTACAGCATCATAGACAACAGCATGATACATGCTGCTAGGCACAATACATCCTAAGCATGCTACATCTATTCAAAGAGGAGTCTAGAAAAGCCCTTTCATTTATGAGGATGCAGAATCTTAAGTGTTGTGCTTAATTGGAAGTACTTGTAAATATATAATTTTAAAGACTAAGATAAATTAATTAATAATACTGATTCCTAAAAAGCCTAACTATATCAACTCACCATTATATGAGTTACCATATAAGCATATAATAAAAGACAGTAAGTGTCTTTAAAATTCACTTGGTAAATGAAGAGGGAGAAATGGGGTTATAGTGACACAGCCTTGTTTTTTCACATTTTTTTGGTTAAGATGGTCTGTGTCACCAGTTTTCAGGTAGAAATCTATTTTACTAAGGGATGCCTGAACAGATTGGTAACATTAGCTCAGCTATTGTCAGCTTACAGTCATGATTTTGTGAACACTTCAGTTCTAGTGACTTTTATAGAGAACTGTAAAGTTTTCTTGTTAAAGTTTACTTTCTCCAGCTCACAGTTATTCTGTTTTTAAATCAAGGACATGTTCTGCCTAAGGGGAAAACAGGCCTTGCATATATACTGGCTAACATCCTCCCCATTACTAATTAGAGATTTGATTCTCTCCAAACAATATTGAGAAGAATGCAGCTTGCAACCACAGGAAGGTTTTTGTTGCTTTTAAAAAATGAAATATTAATAAAATCTGAAGAAAAAACCTAAAAAGACTAACACTTCCTATNAATCAAAATGACACAGGAGCTCCAGTTTCTCAACACCAATTTTAAAATAGTCTCTTAACCCTCGTGGATGCATGAGGCACTGAGCAAGAAATGGAATTCTTAACACTGGAAACCTTCGAGCAGAAACAGAAGAGCATCTAGGGGGATAAAAAGTTGTCAAAAGGTACAAAACACCCTTCTTTGGCTATATATTGAAAACAAATGTGTAGGATAAACAGACATTCAGTAAAGTAAATTTTCTTTGTGGGAGAAAAGTGTTATTATAGAGATTTGAAAACTCTTTTTTAACTCTGATCTCCATATAACTCTTCTAGCAGTAATTCCCATTTTTATTTTCATGCATTTGCAAAATGGCATGTTGCCTGTTAGCTATATATATTTTTTTTAATTGCAGCTGCAAATACCTTGCTGTTGCTTTTAGTGTAACACTTCCTTTTCTTTGTCTTTCATGCTTACATTTCATACTGCACACTGAAGAGTTTCTGTTTGGTTTAAAATGTATGTGGACTTTGGGTACAGTATTGTTTGAAAACATTGCCTTTATTCAGTTTTGTTTTGTTGGAGTTTTTAGTTTTGGTTTTCGGTTGTTTTGGTTTTTTTTGTAATATAGCTGTATTTAGATGCAGGATATGGTGGGTGTTCAGTAGAATGAGAAATAAAAATTTAGCTAGTGGGGTTTTTTTTTCATTTTTATTGAAACTTTTTGTGGGATCAGAAACTTTCTATTCTCCTATTCCCACTAATAGTTTTAACAGTGAGAAATGCATGGGAAACTTACAGTGGTTCACCACTGACCCCAAAGTAAATGAATTTTACTATTTATTTAACTGAAGTCATCTTTAACCTTTATACCTAAACTATTACAATCTCTCAATGGGTAATTTATCCTCCTTTGTGCTTATTAAGGTGTGAATTAGTTACATTTCTGTGGAGAGGAGTAAGTTTTAAGTTTGGAAATGTCCACTTAAATCTTAATCACAAATAAGGTAGTAGGTGTCACATCAACCTTTTTGTAATAATGATCTCTTTTTCTCTATGTGTGTAAAGGGGAATGGAAGGATCTTGATCATGATTTGACACTAGCACTATAAAAAAAACTTGTTACTAGGTGAGATTGCTATGAAAATGTATAGAAGAATCAAAGTATAACAAGTGAGCTACAATGCAGCTCTCACATTTTCAATCAATGATCACTTTTTCTTATGTCTGTTACATTAAATATCTTGCAGTCCTTGAATACTCAGCAAAAGCAACTTCTAGATTCACTAAAATGGCAGCTAGTTAACTCTACTAGTTAAACGTTTTCCGGAAAAGAAAAAAAATGGTCTATCTTCCTATTAAAGAGCTAATCATCTTTATGTTGTGTTCACACTGAGTCCAGTATGTTCAGGGTATACTTGACTTTGGCTATATTCAATACTCACCTTGATCTGTATATAAGCTATAGCTGTTTTTCTGTGTCTTCTGAGAAACCAAAGTGAAGGGTGTTGGACTACAAAAAAAATCTCTACAGCTTAGTTCTATCATTAATAAGAATTACAGGCTTAAGGAAAGTTGGAATAGTTACTTGCTGCTGTGTGTGGATGGAAGCCAAGTGCTGGAGTGAAAGCAATGCAAGTATTTTAACACCTGACATATTTGGAAGACCCATCCAAGGCTTCTCTTGACAGAATATTGCTTTTGCTGATGAATGAATGATTAATTAATGAATAATTAAACTGGAATCAATTTGATGACACAAAATGAACATGATTAAAAGAAAAACAATTAAAAGTTGTAGAAGAATGTCTGGAGAAAAAGGTGCCTTTACCATCTCTCCTGCTGGTAATGAATCTCTGGCCAAAGAAGACATGAATTTTCATGTTATATCAAGCTTCTTATGACTACTAGAGTGGTGCTCAGTGAGGCATCATTCTCTTTTACCCTTGATAATCTGCTTTGGAACTGTTTTGTACAACGCTGATCCTGTGTTAGTGGAAGAATATCCACAGCCTTAGATCTCCGTTGCCTAGTGAACATTTCTCACCTCTTGTGTGGTGCACAAACTGGGGCACGAGGGAACTCTTTACTTCTTTACCATATATACGTCAAATTAGAAAAATTTATCACGTCATTTCTCCAAAAAACTTCAATCAAATTTTCCTTTTATTGTCACTATAGTTCCCTTTTTGCTCTGGGAAGACACATCTCTATCCAGAACTTCTCTGCATTATATTTAGGTTATGGCCATAGACTCAATAGCTCCTATCCTGTAATATCACCAGTGTCTGCTCAAATTCCTACCTTGCCTACCCTGTCTGTAACACGGAGATTTAGAGTGTTTGCCAGTAGTGGTGCAATTAGTCAATGTTTACAGAAAAATAATGAAACTCTCTATGAAAAGTACTATGGAATCCAAAAGACTATAAATAATAATAGCAGCTTGTAACTTGTGTTGGCAGCCAGGTTTCCAAAGGTGCCAGATTAAGCATCCCTTGTCTTGATGCTTCTTTATCCAAATCTCTTTATCTAATCTGGAACTAATTTCTGCTGTGCAAGCATAATAAGTGACTCCTCACAGAATTTTCTCAAGAAGCTTGACAAAAAAGCTTTTTTGTTTGCTGTCCAATAACTGTACTTCATATTCATATAGCATACTGTTTTTCCACCTGCAAATAATGGAAAATATATGGATGCAAAACAAAACAAGACAAAAAGATAAAAGCCAAAGTGATGCACTATATATGTTCCTCCTCTCATTTCCAGAGTGGTTGTTGACAGGAGCAGGCCAGAATGGGCTAAGAACGGCAGTCCTTGCTGATCATCAAGGAATTCAGTAATGAGCTAGTTCAAGGCCAGTGGCTATAATTTCAAAGGCTAGTGATGCAATTTTCGGCTAGTTAAGAAAGTCTTAGCAATTCTTTGTGAATCTGGCTTGTCTGCCAATATCTAACTTAAGTGTGTGTGTCGCTAGCAACTGTATTTTAATAGCTTTTCTCATGTGATCTTTTTTTTTCAGTAGAGGTTTGATGTTTCTGTTTCAATTGTTGTTAATCACGTTAATAAAAATACTTAAGACAACACCATGAAGAAGTACCAGGATCAGAAGGTTTTGAGTTATACTACTGGAGAAGGTGATCTTCTGTGAATGGATGAAGATCCTACCTTTGATAAAAGCAAGACCCACTGAAATAAGCAGAAAGACTTTCTCTGACCTTAATCTTGCACCCAATTTCGAAAGAAAAATCTACATAAATGAGTCGGTATAGTAAAGCATCTGTAATCTGTAATTCTGCTGTCCTATGTGATCCCCTTAATACCTACAACTTTTTCTAATACATGTGACATCATTAACATGCACAAAATATGTTTTCTTATCTGTTTTTCATAAAAATAGTTATGGAACTGACTGTTGAGCAAAATTTACTTTACAGTAAAACTGTCTGCAAGCTCCTCTGCATAATTTAGCAGTAATTTATGGAGAGACAGTGGTAAGGTAGTCCCATAAGATGAAAAGACATCAGAGGAAATAAAGTTTTTTCAAGAGGAAAAGCTTATCACTGGTGTGTGACTTGCATTATTAACAAGACTATCTTGTAAGATGGCCTCGTTAATAATAAACATAGTCAGATATTTCACACTGTGTTGGAATGTTGCTTCTTTACTTAGTCTCGTCACGAAAAGAGAAATTATTAACAGACATGTAACTAATCTTTTTGGAAAATGTTTTAAAAAACATTGCAGCATAGATAAAATACAAAACCACAGCCCTCACAAATTTTAAATGCTGGAAAGCCTGACCATTCAAGAGGAAGTATCTACTTAAGTAAACAAATGTTGGAAAGCAAGGAAATATAAAATTAATGGCATGCAGACAATATACATCTGCTGTCATAGTCCTTGCACAGGCAAAGAGAAGCGGAAACAGCTTGCCAACTCTTTTTGTCATTGAATCTCTGATTTTTTTAACCTTATAGACAAAGGAATTTTGACTTGTTTTCCAGGTTAAATGCTGAATATTGTCTTTCATCTTGGTTGCAGAATCGATTAAGGAGAAACTCTAAAACAGAGTAACACAAGTATATTTGTAACAAGTTCCCAGACCCAAAAAGGTCTAAAATTTTCTATGCTTTAAAATAGATGTGTAACTCAACAATATGCACAGGACAAATTCAAAACAACAGGACAAATGGAAATTAGCATGTACTGATATCATAACATTATCACAAATGTAAGATCTAAGATCTGGAATTCTGAAAAAACGGTTTGGAGTAATTCAACACCCACAGACTAGGGGGAAAAAGAACTCATTAGATAATAGTTGTACTTTTCTCATATAATTTTAGAAATAACATTGCTCAAAATAAGGAAATTAATAAATAGCACATTGTCTTTCTAAGCCTGCAAAATTTTGCAGCTTGCTAGATTTGGTTTATGATGCAAATTATACTTGAAAGCCTTTGTAATGAAGAACACTTGTTTATGTCATGTGTGTTTGATTTACTATTCAGCTATAATCCCAAGTGAAAGCTTTTGATTTGGGATCAGTCCATAACGAATGGTTTTGGAAATCAGTCGAATAAATGAAGTTTCTCACTTTTGCAGAACTAATTAAGTACTGAGGAAGACACAATATTTTCCCCCTATTTCTCCATTAAAAATAAAAATTCTACGTTTCTTCTGTCTGTATAGGACATGTTGCTATCATCCTATTGTTGTAGTAATTTAAAAGGGTGCTAAGGATGGTGAATACTGACAGCATGCTTTATAGTGTACCATGAACACCTCAAATTTTTATTTTTAAAGAAGAGGTAAATTTTCTGTGTATTTTATCATTAGTAATATGAGATTCATAGGGACATTTAGAAATCTTAAAGTTCATATTGCCAACCAGATAGAAAAAAATTATATATATACACAAACAAAGTTGAACAATATGAAAGCACATCCTCCCCATATACACACACTTTCTGAACTGAATTTCAACTTTACATATTATTGTCCCAGTCTGCTTGGAAGAACTCTGCACAGTATCTAGACTAAGAGGCTGAAGCTGGTCTTGGGTTTGAATTGTTTCCAAACAATGCAGCTATTTAATTTATTCTTTCTATTTACACTAGGGTAATTTCAGACTTTTGACTAAGGACACATTTTTGTACAGTTGATTAAATTAGTATAGTTCTTCAGGAAAGCACTGCTAAGCTGCATGTCTTTTGAGTAAATTTATTTCTTCCATAGCAGCAATTAACTGTGAAGATGGAACAGAATGGACACACATTTTTAATATTGAAGAAGTAAGAGGGGAGAAAGATTAAAGATGGCAATCTGAAAAGACAAAACGTACAGAACTGTATACTACCACTGAACATTGTAGTGCATACAATCTTTTTCTCTACATCTTAGCTCTCACCAATAAACATGATATATAAACTACACATTTAGAAAAAAAAAATGCTTACTATTCCATGAAAATTTAATTAGTGAAGTGTGCTCTCTGTGTACTTGTTCATATTCTCTCCAGCTTACTTCATATAGGACAGTAATTTTCTCACCATGCCTTTAGATAAACCTGTATACACATGCTTGGCAATACATGTACCCCCTTCACATGTCAACTGAATTCCTTTGAATTCAACATAAAAGGCCCATTCTGCACTGAACATGCATATACGACATCTTTTTAATACTAATGAAATACTTCCTGTGTAAGAACATTTCTTCTCCCCAGTAAGAAAATGGAAGATAGAAGCTAACAAAAAGAAACACCTAGTTCCACAGTAAAAGTGGAGAATAGTCAATGTATTTGAGGTGAGGTATTTATAGTTTATAATTCTGGGGCTATAAACATTGAAATAAAAACTTATTTTTCTGCTTTGCTTATGGCAACGACCTGAAAAGACCAAAGGTCCTGGAGATGTTGGGAATCAAAGACATTACCAAAGAGAAATTCTTCTATACACTCTATGGATTGTCATACTAACCTTCTATAAGAAAGGCCCTTGAATGTCTATGTAAGTCATCAAAAGATAAGAACTGAAAAGTGGTATAAAGTCACCAAGGCAGGAGCTCACAAATGCCCTCTACAAATATCTGTCTTAAGGTCTGTAATAAGTCTTCTATGTCCATTGGTATAAGAGAGAAAGCAATAAGCTGAATTGTTGCAAGAGAAATTTTTTCCAGGAATAAGGGGAAATGTCCTAACTGTAATGGCAGAGAAGTCTTGGCACAGATTGTCTAATACTTTGTTTTGTGTTTCTATGCTTTGAGGTGAGAGAAGATCATATTAGTCAGAGTGCTTGTTTTTTATTAAAACTTCCCCTATTGAACCTTTCAAACTTTCTTCTTCTTGTTCCACCAAGGACCTTTATTAGATTTCTTATTGATCAGCACCCACAGGTGTTCACAGATTAGTCTTTTAGGTGACTACTGCCAAATAAATAGTTCATGTGTTAAAGCAATTTTCCATGTTATTACCATTAGTATTAATATTAGTGCTTGTAATACTGCTGCAACTAGTGGTATTACTGCTGTTATTTTTAGGCTGCCTTTGTGTGACCAGTACTAGAAACAACTTTCTAAAACTTAGGTTTTGCTAGTAGGTTTTAGAACTTTAATTCAAAATGGAAGCAGGAAAATAAAAGTTAGACAAAGACTTATAGGTCAAACAGTTTGCAAACTGACAGAGAACCATAATCAGAATACAAAGTACATAGCCTTATGCTCAAAACATCAGTCTGGTGAGCTTCATGTATGCTTTCCATTTCTGTCACAATGCAAAGAAATAGCAGCAACCATAACAATAATGTGGAAATGTTTTGCTTCACGTATGTAACTCTAATTACAAAAACTCATTGTTAAATTTAAGCAGTGAGGTATCATAACATTTAGGAAATGACCCCTATTTTCAAAGCAGATTACAGTTTCAGTACTAGAAATTTGTAGATTTGGGTTACAGGATATTTACACAGGGAAATGTTAATACAATGTATAATCTTTAATAACAGTGAAATCAACTGGAAGCTAACATTCATCCACGTTGCTTTGAAAACACAAATACTGCACTGAAAGAACAGATATTATCTTTTTTAGCAGGGCATAGTTAACTGCATTAAGCACAAAAATCTCATTTTATTCTACAAATTATAGTACAGGAAAACACTGGGAAACACTCAGCAAATACGGTCTTTGAAGTCATAAACAGAGGAAAGTTATAAAATTTCCATGGGAAAATGACAAACTATTTACTGTAGAGTCTTGCTCAAACGTGCATTATTTTTACAGGCCAGAAGGCAACAGTAATTTTTAAAGCTCTTGTTGCAGTAGCAGGACATGCTCTTGCATTCATAGCCTCATTTCTCAGGTGGTTGCCACATGTTTGGCTTCTGTGCAAAGGTATATTGTTTCATGACTTACCTCTTTGGCACACAGTTTGGTTGAGAATGAGATTTCTTTTAGAATTAGAAAGTTTAGCCATTCTGCAGAATAAATATAAACCAGTACAGCAGAGCCTAAATTGTGGATTACAGAAGAGGGAGGAAACAATTGAAGAATCAGTCCAGATATAGATTCTGGACAATGCTCAGAGGCCTGGAAGCATAGAAACAGCTGTCAAAATGCATTGAGGGACTGTCCCAAAATTATTCTTCTAGAAGTGAATTTTTAGTTCTAAAGACATCTGTTAAAATCTCAGAAACTCGTGCAAGTGATTTACAAGATCAAGTACTAGCTTACCCCAAGCCTTCAGAACCAGCCTTAGGATTGCAAAAGTCCATGAGTTGTCATTTCTACCACTAGTAAGTATCAGAGCCAAAAGAGTAATCTTCATCTCCATCCACCAAATGCCTCTTCTGAGTTAATCTTATGGAAATCTCCTGACGTCTAAAAATTTCAGCCAGCTTCTTTATTAATTTTCCTCTTTTGGGACCTCTCTGGGACCACAAGCAAACAAGGCCAGAAAAACACTGTGAGAGGATGGTTTTATGGTATTTACCATCTAACCAGAAAGAATTATAGAAATCTCCCAGAGATGTTTACAATCAAGAGGTTTGCATTACAAGAGAACTTGTACCAAAACAGGTCATTTGCCAACCTTTTTAAGTTTCATACTTAGTAGAACTGAAATTATCTCCATTCATACTGAGGACAAAAATAAAGGCACTAGTGTAAAAGTAAATGTCTAGTTCTGTATGGAAATATGGCAAGGTTAAAAAGTCCTTCATTTCAGTATAAGAGCAGGTAGGGGCTGAGGTAATACTTTCTTTATAATGTAGGCACAGTTGTCTATCTATTTTTTCTAGTCTTGTATTTTTAAGTCTGCTTGTTTCAGCCACCGAGTAACTCAAAGAGAATATATTATAACTATGTAAACTATGCTGCTCTTTTCTGCTACACTTCCTATCCATGCTGCTGTTTAAATTATTTTTATTGTCCCATTCAGAGGGAAGGAATCATAAACTTAAGAGAAGACTGGCAGTATGCACCATGTTTTCTGCTGGATTTGACACCTGAAGCTACACCACCTTCCTCTGATGGCTTTACCACTAAGGACTATGAGACATACACACGCAGAGAGGTCAGTTGTGCTAATCTATATGGGGCAGATTTTGTCTGATATGACCATGCAGAGTCCAAAGCAGCTGCTAGTTCATGTCATCACCACATCTGGCTCTATGTAGCCTCATTTTTTTTTATTTTAGCAGCATAGATGTCTAGGTGTATATGCAAAACTGAGCATGGGATCATCTGCTCATGAGTTATTAACAATATCCTTCATAACCTCAACATGAGTCCTAGAAATATTTTTCCTATTTTCTTGTCCCACAGACAGGACTTCAGTCTGTCCGGGGATGCAGTTTTTCATCCTGGCAAAATCCTGTCTCCACTGCTAGCGTTTTGTTATTGATTTCAATAAAGGCAGATTTTTTTCCTAGATGCCCAGTGTAGGGCACTGAGAGACACTGAGAAAATTAATCTCATGTTCTGTGTTCGCAGAACCACAGGACGGTAGGGATTGGAAGGGAACTCTGGAGATCATCTAGTCCAATTTACCATTCAAAATAATTGAATCTGACTGTACAAAAAGAGACTGATACTTTAAGTATTACAACTAATTCTGTAAAGAATAACTGTTCCTGGGAATATTCAATGTAAGAAAACTGTTAATGAACAAGTCATTCTTTATAGAATTAGTTATAATACTCTGAGTATCAGTCTCTTTTTGTGCAGTCAAATTCAAGTAAGTTTAAATTAATAATTTCTTACACTCATTTAGATGCATAGTTTTATTGATTTGCAAAAAGTACTTATGTGATTATGCACGAGTCTATGGGGCTGGAAGAGACCCACCTGAAAGTGCTGAGGGAGCTGGTGGAGGAACTTGCCAAGCCACTCTCCATTATTTATCAGAGATCCTGGTTAACAGGGGAGGTCCTGGATGACTGGAAACTTGTCTATGTGATGCCCGTCTACAAGAAGGGCAGGAAGGAGGATCTGGGGAACTACAGGCCTGTCAGCCTGACCTCAGTACTGGGGAAGATTATGGAGAGGTTCATCTTGGATAAGCTCATGTGGTAAGTGTGGGACAACTGGGGGAGCATGTCTAGCCAGCATGGGTTCACAAAGGGCAGGTCCTGTTTGACCAACCTGGTCTTCTTCTATGACCACGTGACCTGCCCAGTGGATGAGGG
>VZZY01010266.1:55899-89921 GCA_013400335.1 Eurystomus gularis | reverse complement strand
GAGTGTCAGGAGGGTGGATCCAGGCTCTTCTCAATGATAACCAATGATAGGACAAGAGGCAATGGGTGCACTGTGGAACATAGGAGGTTCCACATAAATATGAGAAAAAACTTCTTCATGGTGAGGGTGACAGAGCACTGGAACAGGCTGCCCAGGGGGGTTGTGGAGTCTCTTTCTCTGGAGAAGTTTAAAACCCGCCTGGACGCATTCCTGTGTGACCTGATCTAGGCGATCCTTCTCCGGCGGGGGAATTGTGCTACATGATCTTTTGAAGTCCCTTCCAATCCCTAAGATTCTGTGATTCTGTGAAAACAAGTCAGCACAATGTTAATTCATTGCATTAGTAAGTGTCATCCAAATATAATTTCTTCTTCTGTAGCAACTAATCTGTGCCACTGGAATACTTCTGAAAATTTTTCTCCTGGTTTTAATATAAGTAGTGTCCTAAAAGAGCACTACTATATATATATATAAAAATCTGATTAAAACCCAGTGGTGTATTCCAGTGCCCCAGTTTCCTGTAAATAATGAATCCTGTTGTTGCTACTATTTCTGTGTTAAGTGGCACCATGAATAACTATGCTTTTGTAAAGTGACTGTCATGTTCTGACTAATCAGAATTCTCCAGTCAACAATTTTGATTAAGTAAATCTATAGATATTGTGAGCTCTTTTTTTATATGTTCACTACTTTCAACAGTATCTCCAGATTCATTTTTTGTGTAGAAATCAGCTTTACAGTTATAAAGACTGGAAAGGGAAGGCAGACTTTCCTGTGACTTTCATTTCATTTCTCCAGAGCAAATTGTTTACTCAGTGGCATTTTAAAGAACTTCAGTGATAAGGTTCAGGGGAGATAGAGAGGGGAGAACACAGTCGATTAGTTCTGGCATCTTAGCTTCCAACTGAAAGCTTTTTAAAAAAGATCCAATTAGTTTCATTTTACTATAGAAAAAAGAAACAGCACCAGTCCCAGTATCGATCCCTGAAGGACACCACTTGTCACTGCTCTCCACTTGGACAGCGAGCCATAGATCACCACTCTTTGAGTGCAACCATCCAGCCAAATTCTTATCCACAAAGTGGTCCATCCATCCATCAAATCCGTATCTTTCCAATTTAGAGACCAGGATGTCGTGTAGGACAGTGTCAAACACTTCGCACAAGTCCAGGTAGATGATGCCAGTTCTCCTTCTATAGGCAGTTTCCGGATCCCTTTCTTTTCTACCAATCATGATATCTGAATATTGATCTTCAATGGAGATTTACAGAGTATATGGAAGATATGAACCTGACAACTAAAATTCATTACTACTGGAGCCACATTGGTTCACAGCCCTTTACAATTTCCCTGTCGTTCCCTCCTCTGCCCCACAGGTGCCAACCAATCTTTTCTTTCACACAGACTACTTTTCTTCTGTTATGCAAATTATATCCATAGCCATTGTTCCTAGCTGGAATTGAGCTTTATGCTTGCTGTGTCTCTCTTAGAGAAAGGCTTGTTCCTCTGAAATCTTGTGTGCTTTCAGCTATATATACATATGTATAGACACACAAGGTAGGCAAATAAAAGTATTGTTCATTCCCACAAACTTTGTTTCTGTTTTGTATTGGAATTCGCATATCTAATCTAGGATTTTTTAAAATATTTCTCTGCAAAAAGGTATGTGCAAAAAGGACTCTTTTTGCTAGAGAAATGAAACAAAGGCTGTGTTTTCTTATGCAGTGGTGTTTCCAGATCATAATTCTCAGCGTGATTCATTTTCAAGCTGACCCCATATCAGGGTGTATCTTTGTTTCCTTCAAGTTCTGGTTTCTGCACAAAGGGAAACTGTGTGGTGCAGACAGGAACCCTCTGTGCTCTGGAGGCTCTGTGGATTCAGCAGGAGAGCAACTCATGATTTCATACACTGATACAGTTTTGTTTTCTATTTTGTTCTCAAATAATTTCCTAATAAGTCCTAATAAATCTGTTGGGTTTTTGGTTGGTTGGTTGTTCTTTTTGCCATCTGACAAGTACTGAGCATATTTTTTCATTGATCTCTCTCTCATAACCTCATGTCTTGCTCATGTGGTATTAATAATCAACTCAGAGACTGCCATTTCACACAGTAAACTGAGTGTCTTTCTCCTCAATGCATCACTTGACATTTATCTACACAGAATTTCATCTTTCACTTTATTGCCCACTCAGTCTCAGAAGTTCCTTACGTAGTTCTTCATAGTGAACTCCTGTCTTTTTTTATTTTGAATAACTTCATATCATCATCAGAATTTATGACTCCAGAGCTTGTTCTCTTTTCCAGCTCATTTATGAATATGCTGTCTGGAGAACGAATGTATTCTGCATAGAGAAGAGCTCCTAGTGGAAGCCTCAGTAAACCCTTCAACATTTGACTTTAGTACAAAAGCATACGCATGAGAAGTTGTGGGAAAATGGATAAGGGGGGGAAATGAGAAAAACCCTTTCTTCCCCCCAAGTTAGACTTATATTTTGATATGAGTTGCAGCGGCCTTCAGTGAGACAGGGTTGCTGATCACACGAGTGGAAAGTGTTTGCCATGGATGTGACCTGCTCTGGCTAACAGAACATGCAACCCCCTCCCAACATAGGGAGCGGGGTGCTATGAAGGTAGCACGGCTACTCCCTGTTACCAGGGAGTGAGGTAACCAACGATTGTTCTGATCCAGCTGAGCATGTTTTGGGTGAAAGCAACCGTGAAGCCACCATCAAGAAAGATGGATTGCAACCGGTGCGTCAACAACGATGGTGAAATGGATCACCACCAGTGCATTAGCAATGATGGCACACAACCAGTGCACCAGCAACAATGGAGAAAATAATGATTTTTTTCTAGATTTTTAATCCAATCAAAATATGACAAATGTATGACTAGAGTCACTCAAGCTCCACCTAAAGGTGGAAACACCACAAAAAGTGATGAATTGAGAGGCAAATAGGGAGAAGACTTCCGTGGAAACTTCTGGGATCAGTCGACACGCTGAATCTATTTCCCCCCGCTCCCTGCCATAGGGACACCTATTTGGATAAAAGCCCTGTGTTATGCGCACTTAAGTATTAATTATTAGGCTAGCTACTAATGATTATTATTTTATATAACTTATTTACACAGTCAGTCACTATTGCTGGTATCCTCAAATCTGCATATTGTCATGAGTGTATACAATAAAATGCATAAGTTATGGATATAAATGTTTCCAGAAACTTTAATTTTTGAGACACAAGGGAACCTGTCTAAGTGTCGCTGCTTGTTAGACAGTCACCCTCCAGTCTGGTGAGCTGCCAGCAGGGATCTGTTTTTCCAGTGATGCTGTTAGCTCGCCTAATAGGCTGGGCAGATTGTAAAGGGTCCAGGGAGATCCCTCTCCTCCTTAACCATAGTGTGGTAGGCTGATTGAGCTCAAGGGTCCTTTCTCTCTCTTTCTCCCTTTCCTGGGAAAATTAATTAGTATTCGCAGTCTGAACAGGATTGAAAAGGGTCTGAGGTGATCCCCATCTCAGTCTCTGTATTTTGACCTTTTTTGTGACAGAAGTTCATGGCAAAAGTGCCTGTCAAATGCTAATGGATGGAGGACTTTGCAAGCCTTCATTTGGATATTCCCTATGGAGACAGGTGCAGAGGGCTGCAGGGATCCAGGCAAGAGAAAGGCTTTCCACGAAAACACATCAGAGGAGATAAGGAGAAAGGAATTCCTAGATAGCATGGGAAGGATTGCTCAATATTATGACTGCAGACAGCTTTCTTTAAATGCTGTGCCTGTAATTTGTTAGGGTGAGGAAGACTCTCTGGCCACCACTCTGAAGGCATGTGCATTGCATTGCCATCTCATTCCAGATGTTTGTTTGAAAGTAGATTTCTCCATTCTTTGAACTGTTTTCTTTGGGAAATAGTTGCTTTAAATCAAATAATACAAATCTGGAAGCAAAGAGCAAATATCATACTGAAATGGAGTTATTATTGGATGGAGTTATTATCAAGGGCATCTTCCTTATAATGAGGGAGATGAAATGTCTTTAGAAAAAAAAACATCAGTCATCAACTAAATGCGTAATCCCAAAGCAGAGATGCAGCAGCTGACTGGGCAAATGTAAACTTTGTCTCTTTAAGCAAGACAGTAGCAAGTATGAAATTGATTTTCTTTCTCTGTCTGGAGACGACATGACTACTTGAGGAAGGCCACTAATGTCTTCATTTAAAAACATATGCCAGAAAATGGAAAGGTATCAGGTCACAAGAATGTTATGAAAACCTGCATTATAGTAAAAGAAGAAACTCAGTCTATGCATATGAAAAAAAAACCAAAACCAAAAGAGTAAGAAATAATTTGAAAATGGTGATATGAGGAGTCTGAAAAAAAAAAAAAAAAAAAAGGTAGAGAAACCTAGTGACTAGAAGCCCAAGCAAGGCAAAATTAAATCAAAACCAGAACTGATGCCTGAACCTAAGTAATTGTTTGTGGGTCAAACAGATGTGATGGGCTCTATTACCCCATACACTTCAGTTGTGAGCAGGTATTTTTGTACAAGGGTGATCTCACTGAAACAGAAGTTACATTTCTGTTACACAAGCTGTTTTGTAGTTGATATTGCCTTTGGCATGCTTGGTGCTTTAAAATACGAAAATACATAAACTCAGCTTCCAACATGGGAGTAACTGTCTGAATTAACGTTATGGAGAGGAGTTCAATTAGTCAGAATATATGTTGCTTAAAATTAATTTTACCAGCAAAAAGATAATTATACTGCATATACAGGCTCCATAAAGTGGCAAGGTATTCATGGTCCTTTATTTCTACCTCTGTGTGGGAAAGCTGCAGTTTTCTCATACCAGCTTGAAGTTCTCTACCCATTCCAATCACCTGTTTGAGAAATGGTTCCATATGAGCATAAGCCTTCATGCCAGAATTTTAATATCTAAGAATAATTTTCTGCACAGTGTTAACTCTCAGGTGTACTTCAAGTCAGAAATACTTTGAGGATACCAGAGAAACAATCCTTAGTGGGTTTTTTTTATTTCTGCTTTCAACTCAAGCACCAGTATTTTCATCTTCTGATTAGACGGCAAGATACAGTCGTTTCTGAGGAACTACATTTAAGGACTTCCATTGGTCTTAGTGTAATGACTTACCTAAACAGTAACTGAGAGCTTCATAGAATCACAGAATTGTCTAGATTGGAAAAGACCTTTAAGATAGTCGAGTCCAATTGTTAACCTAACATTGATAAGTCCTTAACTAAACTGTATCCTTAAGCACTACACCTACACATCCTTTAAATACCTCCAGGAATGGGGACTCCACCACTGCCCTTGGCAACCCATTCCAATGTCTGATAACCCTTTCAGTAAAGAAATTGTTCCTAATATCCAATCTAAACTTCCCTTGGTGGATTTCTTCTCGTCCTATCACTTGATGAACAGACCAACCCTCATCTCTCTACAACCTCCTTTCAGGCAGTTGTAGAGAGTGATAAGGTCTCCCATCAGCCTCCTTTTCTCCAGGCTAAACAACCCCAGTTCTCTCAGCTGTTCATCATAAGACTTGTGCTCTAGACCCTTCACCAGCTTTGTTGTCCTTGTTTGGACATGCTCTAGCGCCTCAATGTTCTTCTTGTAGTGAGGGGCCCAAAACTGAATGTAGTACTCGAGATGCAGCCTCACCAGCGCTGAGGACAGGGGTAAAATCACTACCCTGGTCCTACTGGCCACACTATTCCTGATACAGGCCAGCATGCTGTTGGCCATCTTGGCCACCTGGGCACACTGCTGGCTCATGTTCAGTCTGCTGTCAATCAACACCCCCAGGTCCTTCTCTGCTGAGCAGCTTTCCAGCCACTCTTCCCCAAGCCTGTAGTGCTGCATGGGGTTGTTGTGCCCCAAGTGCAGGAGTTAGCATTTGGCCAAACTCTTAAGTCGGAGCCAGGAATTGATCTGCTGACAGCTCCTGTTAATTCCTTCATCAATCCCTGCAACTGGACGGATGGAGGAGAATATGTCTTGTGCTCCTGATTCCTTAATCAGTTGTCCCAAGGCCCTGAAGTCTCTCTTCATTGCCTTTGGACTTTGTGTGACCACATCATCGCTCCTCACCTGAAAAACCAAAAGTGGGTAATAATCTGAAGGCCTCACAGGGTGGGAAGTTTTCTTGTCACATCCTTCATCCCGGGCCCCAGGGAGGCAGCAGACTTCCCTATGAAGTGGGTCTGGTCTGCATACTGGGCCTTCTACACCTCTCAGGAGGGAGTCACCCACGACAATGACCCATCTGTTTTTCATTATGGAATCAGTTTTGATGTGTGGTCTAAGGAGACTTCACCTAGACTTCTGGCCTGGGTGAACCATCTTCCCTGTCATTAGTTGGTTCCTCCTGCAGGGCCCCATACCTTTCTGCAAGGGCACCAAAGGTGGCATTGTGTTTGGGGGGATGTGCTTGCTGCGCTGGGCAGGAACTTGTTCCCATTGTCCCCCATCCTTTAAGTTACTGTGTTTAGTTTGTTGAGAGGATATGGAATCTTCTGCTTCATGCATCAGTTTGGTTTGTTGGGCCTTTTTTGTGGAGGGCAGGGTGTGACTCCACTCATTTATTTCCCTCTTGCACTCTGGTGGGTGCTCCCATTTCTGTTTCAAGGAGGGCAGAGCTTGGCTCCACCAATCTTTCTCTTGTTCAGCCTCCATGTTGTGCCTTAACCTTTCAACTTCCTCCTGCAGCTCTGCCACCAGGTTGTGCAGATCATCCTCATGCTCACCATGCACACAGGAGCTGCCACAACTGCTGCCTGTCACCGGAGGAAGGCTGAGGCACTCCTTGCAGCCTGTGACCTGGACTGCTCTATGTTTCAGTGGCAGCTCCCTCTGAGCTGCCACATCCCTTCTGGTGACCTTCTGCCGGGTGGAGACCATAGCTGAGAGGCTGAGGACTACCAGCTGGACTCACCTCTTGAGCTGGCCAAGCTTCAGCACCTTCCTGAAGTCCCTTCCCTGCGCACCGCTGCCCCACGCTCTGGCTGACCCTGCGCTCTCTTCGCTCTCCCTGATGCTTCTTCCACTTCCGACAAGTGGCCGTTGTCTCTGTTGCCCTGGCAAGAGCTGCCGGCTCTGGGCAGGGCTCTCCACTCTATTTCCCATTATTCCTTATTTTTTCAGTATTTCATAGACATAAGTAATCCTCTTCCTGACGGCTGAGTTTGGACCCAGCAGTCCCAGAACCAACACTGCAGTATCTTTCTTAGTTGATTTGCTTTAAAAGACTTGTTCCAGCTAACTACTTTATCATTATAGCTTTAAATATTTTGGTGCAATTTCGTAATTAGCCCATTAACTCTTGTGTGTGTGATGTGTTTCTCCTGAGAAAACTTTTATCTTTGTGTTAATATAATGGAAGTATTATGGGTAAGTTTTTCCTTGATCTTTAGAATTCCACTGAAAAGCGCCATTTGGGAATGCATTGATTAGTTTTAATCACAGAGTTGGACCATTAAATAACATATATCTAGCATAAACAATTATTTCACCCCTTGACTATTTTATGAAAGTCATGAATAATGAAAAATTTGGCACTAGAAAATAATTAGGACACAGAGGTAATATATCTACCACACAGAGACAACTGACTACATTTTTCATTGCTGCTGTTATTACCTGCAACAACACTTAAGCTCTTACTTTTGCTTGTGAGTTTTAATGTATGTAGAATCTACTGTGCTAGGTCATCACCATGGCTCTCTTTTTGATTCCACAAAGCATCTATGCAGATGATCAAAGCTGTGTGCTTAATGCTTCAGGACATCCAAGGGGTTTCACTGTTACACATATGACAGATTCCATTTACTTGCAGGATTAGGAGTTGCCAAATCACTGCTTTTTTTTCTATATGAAATACTGGCTTCCAAAAGCTAGAGCAGGTTGAGGTAAACTAGCACAGCTCCACTTATTTCAGTGCAAAACTTATTTTTATACGTTTTTGTATTACCTGATCCACTCTTTCTTACTGTTAAGGCTTAGAAAGGTCATATAGTAAAAAAGATCCCATACAGGAATCAATTCTCTCCTTATCAAAAACTAAGGGAAAAAAAAATAGCCATGTGAAAGGACACTGGTAGACTGCAGCTGTTCAGAAAACCATGTTACTGTTTGATATTTCCAGGTTTCATTTATGAACCTAATGCTTCTTTTCACAGTCTATAATAATCCAACAGGAAGTCCACCCAACCAAACTCCACACTGCCTTTGAGACGATGTGGCTTTCCCAGGAAAATTGGACTATTTCGTGATTTTCCTGATTGATAGTCTAAGAATATTTCCTGATGTCTGACTTCTCTATTTTCTAACTCTAAACTGATACCCGTGAACTTTGTACCTTTTGTTCCACCCTGCATATCTTCTCTCTGCTTCTTTTGTGCACTGGATCACAGAGCCAATGGCACCGAGAAGACCACTGCGTTGTTAATTATGCTTCATTATGCTCTGCGGGCCAATGATAAATGTTAACCTCTCAAATACTCTTTTTTCCATCCGCTGTATGGAATACAGTCTAGCCTGGATATGATTCAGTAATGGGCAGTGTTACAGTCGAAGAAATGCTTTTTTCCCATCTTTTTTGGATGTGAATTCTTCTACTGAAATTTATATCTTTTTTCCAGTGAAAAATTTTCTTAAGGGCAGCTAAAGCCATGTCTTGCACCTCTTAAGATAATGTAATTTTTTTATTTAAAGAGAAGAAAATTAAATTCATATCATACTAATCAAAAGAAGAAATTAGTTCAGTGGATATAAAAGGATTGGTTTAATTATCCATTGTTTTTTCAGGACTGCGTACCCAAAGTATCCTAAAATAATGGCTTTTAAATACGGAGATCCTCTGTCAATTATTCCTAACAAGTTATGCAGCTACTAGTAATAAAAATAAGATAAAAATACATATAAAAATATGATTCCGTAGGAAAATATTGGTGTTTAAATAAACCCCTTGAGCTCAGTATGCATCAATAAACAGAATTAAACTCCCATGTGATTTGCTAAGAAGTAATTTAAGTGGATATTATGACAATTAAGAATTTTCAGGAGTTTTTATTTTCATTATGAGCGTAAATCTGATTAAAGAAATTAACTTGTGACTTAAAACTGCTTAACAGCAACTGATTGGATGTTTTGCCCCAGAATCTGTGCTGTGTAGTGGTGTCTTAGTGAAGCACTACGCATTGATTTTGTTTCCCAGAGGTAGGTATCTGGTTCCATTTTAAATGCCTTTGGTATCCTGCTAGGCCTGCAGATGACAGCGTAGAAGGGCACAGCTCTTCTACAAGTCCTGAGTGGCACCAGTCAGCACCAATGGATTCTCTAGAACATCTCCAGTTGTACATACATTTAGATAACTGAATCATACCACATATGCTCCAAAAAATTAAAAAAAAAAACTGGTGTGGCATTCAGAGCAGCTTCTGCATCACTGCCATTCCTGTGCTGCTGAGCTGATAAGAGCATGAGGCCAGCTGAGTGCGAAAGGGAGCCTCACATCTCTTCAGCAAACTCCTCCAGCCTCTGTAGCCGTGTCCACTCCCAGCTGTACAGAGGAGATGCTTCAATGACTACACTGTCAGTGAGGCAATTTGCAGCTTTGGGAGCTAAATAATCTCACAGAATGCTCCATCTCATAGAGTCACAGAATGATTTGGGTTGGAAGGCACCTTGAAAGATCATCTAGTCCAATACCTCTGCCATAGACAGGGACATTTTTCACTAGAGCAGGTTGCTCAAACCTGGCTTTCAACATTGCCAATGACGGGGCACCCACAAGTTCTCCGGGCAACCGGTTCCAGTGTTTCACCACCCTCACTGTAGGACATACCTTCCTTAGGTCCAATCAAAACCTACCATCTTTCAGTTTAAAACTGAAGGCCCCTTGTCCTATCACTACAGGCCTTGATAAAAAGTCTTTTTCCATCTTTCTTATAAGCTTTTTTATATATCAAAGGGTCATGATAAGGTCTCTACAGAGCCATGAGTATGGACTATGGGAATGCTTGCTCCCTGGAAAGGGTTTCTTAATTAGTCAGAAGCCGAACATAAAAGATTGGCATGTGTCTGGTCTTGCCCAGGATGAGAATAGAAAGCATCTGCTGAACCTTACTGTTAAGAGGGGTAGGGTTAGCCTCTTAATTTCGGCATTTGAATGTCCAAATTCCACTCAGCCCTGGGGAAGTGTCTGAATCTTTCATAGATTTGAGCATTAATATTAACATATCAGTTCCACCTGAAATATAAAGTAATCAAGTTCTCTTAGAACCCTGCCATTCCACCAGAACCCCTTGAAACCAGTGGCCAAAAGCTGGGCATGACCTGATAAAATTCATTAAAAAATGACAAGAGGGATGGATTTCTAACAGCAGTGAGGCAGCCCAAAAGCTTGGATCTTGACAGTGGCATCAATCATCCATGAAAAAAATGAAAGTTGTCACTTTTTACCACATGGCATATTTTGTAAAAAACAAATAGAAAGAGGGAAAGGAAAAAGAGCAGAGGGATACACTTGGCACATCTAAAAGAGTACCTTGTAGATTTTCAGAGGAATATGGAGTTGTCCTAGTTCTTTGCAAATAATCCTTTCAGTCTCTGCAGCTTTTTTGGGGTTTTGTTTTTTGGGGTTTTTTTTTGGTATAGCACTTTACATAAATATTCAAAACCTTCATATTATTCATATTAGTTCCACCTTTTAAAATGTACTCTTTTCTGTTCTTAGCCAATTGCTGACAGCAAACCTCTAGCAAATCTGTTGCCTGCCACTTTGGTTTAGATTAGTGCTATTTATTGATACTCAAACAAGACAGATATTAATGAATTTTGATGATTCTTATTTGATACTCAGCATCTTAAATCCAATGGATAAGAAGCTGACAAAAATAAGTAAAACAAATAGGCAAATCACTTGGTCCAATCTCTAAAAATAAACCATGATAAAGTTTGAAAATCTACTGAAACGTGGCTTTTTACATGACACTGTGTAAATGGCTTTGCATCCTTACAGTAACAAAATAATAATAGCTTACAAGCTACAACGACAAAATGCACCGTGGTATTATAGGTTGTCACGGTGAATGTTAAAATTCATCCTTTCTTTTCACATAACAGTACCATATACATCCGAAGAACAGGAAGTATTTATTTACACATATTGTTAAACATTTTCTAAGTAGAGATTACTCAAAATTATTCTTTTTCTTCTTTTATTTTGGCCGTCCAATGTTTTCTGGGGGTTTTGTTTTGCTTTGTTTTTTGGTTTTTTTTTTCTGTTGGTTTACACCACAGGTATTACAATATACTGAGAAGCTGGGGGACAGAGCAAAGCACTGTTAAAACCTTTTAGTAAAGTTTCACTCTCTTATGCCACTGTGCCTCATCAGCATTCCCATTCAGCAAAATAATTAAGTGAGTGCCTAAACTTAGGCTTCTAAGGGGCTTCAGATTGAAGACGGATGGTGCAGGGTTTAAAATAAGGCTCAAGATAATTTCCAGATTCAAGGCCTCTTTATTTTCACCATATTGGAGGTATGCTGTATCAAAGTGCCACAAAAGAGGGCCCAGCAGTAATGTAATCACAGCCGCCTGAGAACACAGGCGTAGAAAAGTCTGTAAATAATGGCAATGCTTTTCATTAGCCCAAACAATATAGCTGGAAAAGGAGGAAGGATGAAGAAGGGCCTATACATACAATCCTTTACAATTGTATGGCTTGCCAGCGTTGCAAAATTTCTGCCTCCCTTGAGTGGAAACGTAGTGAGAAAACTAAGGTGACTTGGGTATCACTGAATGGGATGCAAGCTACAACAGCCCAGGAGCTAATCTTAGTTGAGCAACATGTGCGAATTCCTTTGACAAACTACTTTTGGCTTTTCTTTGCCTATGCGGAAAGTTTCAAAACTTGTACTATAAAATTGTGCTATGCACTTTGTAGAATTTATACTACTATGAATGTCATTTAGCATTCAATGATAAGGCACTTTCCAACCGAGGTAATTTGTAATATCTCTTATAAAGCTACAAATAGAAGCAGGTTTTAGCATTGTTCCTGTTTCTATTTTACTGTGAATAAAATGAATTTTGCTATCTCTAACCTCTGATAGTGTCTTTCTGCTGCCATCCATAAAGCAAAGAAAGCTGCATAGGACAGCTCCGTATTCTCCAATATTAAAGATTACCAAATCATTGCACAAAAGACTGAAAAATAACCCCAACAACTAACAGGTCACAATAAACTCTATCAGCAAGATGATATTGGGCTTATGCCTCAAGAACTGGGATTGCAAACATTTGTACATCATTTGTCTCAACTTCTAGGAGACCATCCATGTACTGAATCTCAGGGAAACGACAAGAAACATTACTAAATTGCATATTTCTGGGGCTTTATATGCTATACAGGCAAATTTATAAAGAAATGTTGAATGCAGAGGATTAGAATTTAAGTCTGCTAAGTACTTGACACAGCTCTTCTACTGATGTCCTTAATGATGCATTTAGCACCTTTGAACTTGCATGTACCAGTCTTTGAAGTGGATGTCCAGGTCTGCCTAACTATTAGGGTTCTGAGAATTTAATAAATAATATTTGTTCTATCTTAGTACAGCAAGTGCTTTAAAGAGGAATGTGGCTTGATTAGGAAAGGTACCAGAGCACACAGGGCTAAGAATTAGGTGCCTAAAAGACTTTAAAAATCTGTCCCCAACACTATATCTGTATTTAAATTTAGAATCATAGAATCATAGAGTGGGTTTGGGTTGGAAGGGACCTCAAAGGTCATCTAGTTCCAAGCCCCCTGCCATGGCAGGGACACCTCCCACTAGACCAGGTTGCTCAAGGCCCCATCCAACCCAGCCTTGAACACCTCCAGGGATGGAGCATCCACAACCTCTCTGGGCAACCTGTTCCAGTGTCTCACCACCCTCACAGTGAAGAATTTCCTTCTAATTTCCAATCTAAATCTACCCTCTTCCAGTTTGAACCAATTACCCCTTGTTCTATCACTTCAGACCCTTGTAAAAAGTCTCTCCCCAGCCTTCTTGTAAGCCTCCTGCAGGTACTAGAAGGTCACAATAAGGTGTCCCCTGAGCCTTCTCCAGGCTGAACAAGGCCAATTCTCCCAGCCTGTCCTTGTTCCAGTCCTCTAATCATCTTCGTAGCCCTCCTCTGGACTCTCTCCAACAGGTCCATGTCCTTCTTGTACTGGGGGTTCCAGAGGTCTTTAGTATGCAGTATGTATTATGCAGCATTATTATAAAATCATATAATTTTAAAAAGTGTTATAAAATATGCAGTACTAAAGTATGGAGTACTTTAGTATGCAGGACTCCAGGTGGGGTCTCACGAAAGCAGAGTACATGCTTGTATGCCGAGACTGAGAAAGTGACGCAATTGCCACTGCATGGCAATGTCATTTCCAAAAACAAGTCATGCCCTACTGTGTAGAAGGAGGGAGTAAGGAACCTTTATTTAATGAAGAGCAATTAATTTTTAGTTTCTTACATTGTTAAACTTTTCATTATATATCCCATTGGATACTTAATCTGAGCTACTTCTAAACAGATATATCTCCTAAAAGACTGGTTCCAACCACTAAATTTTTATACTCTTTCAGAACAGGAGTGGAGCCTAACTGATCTTCTGCAGTCCTTTTACCCTATTTTTTTTAGATGCCTAGCCTATCATCAAGTAATTTTCACTTCAGTTTTGCATACTAATAGCAGATTAATTGATTCATGAACTAAATCAACCATTCTTGACTCAAAAGAGAGCCAAATTCATCACCCTTTTGAATCTTGAGTAGAAAACTAAGTGCACAGCAAATTTCTTTATGGAAAATACTGTAGAATCTATGTTGTGAAAAAGAAATAACATTTATGCTCAGTGAGTCTTACAGAGCTTGCAATGACAGCCTAGTTCTTTGCTAGTAGGAAAAAGCTTGAGATGATACCATACAATAATCTCTGAAGACTTTGTTCTGGATCATGTTGCTGCTCTGTGATTTACCAGTCAAGAATCACAGAATCATAGCATTGTTTAGGTTGGAAAAGAACTTTAAGATCATCGAGTCCAACCATTAACCCAGCACTGCCAAATCCACCACTAAACCATGTCCCTGAACCATCCATATGCCTTTCAAATACCTCCAGGGATGGTGACTCAACACTTCCCTGGGCAGCTTGTTTTGGCGTTTTAAAACCCTTTCAGGGAAGAAGTATTCTTTAATATCCAATCTAAACCTCCCCTGGCACAACTTGAGGCTCTTTCATCTTGTCCTATTGCTTGTTACCTGGGAGAAGAGACCAACACCCACCATGCTCCAACCTCCTTTCAGGTAGTTGTAGAGAGTAATAAGGTCTCCCCTCAGCCTCCTTTTCTCCCTCAGCTGCTCCTCACAGGACTTGTTCTCTAGACCCTTCACCAGCTTCACTACCCTTCTTTGAACATGCTCCAGCACCTCAATGTCCTTCTTGGCCTGAAGGGCCCAAAACTGAACAGAATATTCAAGGTGCAGTCTCCCAGTGCTGAGTACAGGGGGATGATCCCTTCCCTAGTCCTGGTGGCTGCACTACACATCATAATTTTCAAGAGCTTCTCACAACGGGAGAAGTTCCCACTTTGGTATTTATTACTGGCTTTTCTTCCGAATATGAAAGCATGCCAATATATTCAATATTCTTTGCTCCGGTTAAAACTGTTTCACTATTTGCTCAATTCAGACACATATAAGGGCAAAAATAAATGTAATCTTAAAGTCCCAAAACCAAATATCAATTCACCGTAACTAAAACTGGAACACACTGCAGATCTCATAACTTCCAGTCTGATTACTAGACTATTGGGCACAATTTCCCATTATGAAATTAATTTGATCCTGCTTCGTATTTCCCAGTCAGTAAAAAGAGAGTAACAATATGTTTGACAAAGTGTATTTCACACTTACACATACTAGAAATTGATACAGGAAAGAATCACAGTATGATTAGGATTAGGTTTTGTCTAAAGCTCCACACATAGCAGATAAATGCTATAGTTGCAATACTTGCTGCTATGCAAGTATGAAAGATTTATTTCATGCCACAATAGTCCTTCCTGCTCACTTACACAATGAGCACTATCTCCTGATAATACTGCCTCATCTCTCCTAAAGCCATGAAATAATTTAACACAGTGTTATCCCCTTGTTGCTTTCCTTCTGTGGGAATATACCCTGAGGAATTGAGTACAGGGGTTCTTTTGGTTTGGGTTTGGTTTAAGTTCTGTTTTAAACCTGGATATTTTCATTATTCAGGAATCATTCAGTGCTTTCTGTTTTCTCCTGACTTCTTAGATTCAGTACACTTTGCGGCAATGAGTTATACTGGTAGTTCACTTTCCTACTTTTTTTATTACCAGCTTTATTGTTCTGCAGTGATGCTTGCTCTGGCATCTCTGAGAGTCTTGTGAATTTGGAGTAAAACTGAAAATTCTCCCCAGAGCACGAGATTAGGCATCTACAGGTTGGGGACAGAATAAATTACACACACGAGCATTATATTCTTCTCCTATACATAATAACGCTACAAGCATGAGAGAGAAAGTAGCTTATTAATGTCATCTGAAGTCTAAGAGTTTTAAGAGATAGTCCAACCTAGTATCATATTCTATTCCTCTTCTATGCTGAACAGACTGTCTTTTCTGAGGTAATGCTGTCAATCTGCCCTTTCCATTTTCTCTTACAGCCAGACTAATTTTTATGTATCTTATGCCCTTTGGGTCTAAATCTGCTTAGTAGCACTTAGAAGCCAAGTTTCTAGGTGCCTTTGAAATGCTAGAGAAGAGAAAGCCAGACAGATTGTGCAGGCTTGCATTTACCTTGTATCTATTTTAAAAGAACATTAAATGAAGGATTTAAAGCACCCTTGTTAATTACTACTCGCCATAGTTAATTATAGGACAAGATGGTAAAATAGCCTACGGAGTCATTTGGATAGACCCTGCAAAGATTTGATCTTCTGTGATGCTGGGTCTTGAATTCCAAGTTGAACAGAAAATTCAAATCTATCATCTGCGCTGGCTAAACACAGCAGCCTTTGGGTCCAGGGCTAATACCTCTGTACGCAGGATTACCATCTCCTGCCTTCTAAGAATTTTGTAAACACTAACTGGCAAGTGTAACTTGTTAGTTTCATAAGACCCAATAGCTGCAGTACTACTGTGGGATATGGAAATAGAGAATTTAATTGCCCTATTTATCACACGCTCCCTGTGCGATACAAGACAAGTTACCTAGTCTTAGTGATGGTGTCTATACCAAATCCGAGCTTCCTGCTCGCAGCAACGCCACAAGCTCGTACACTCTGGACACCTGTTTCTAGGCATCTGCCTTGTCCTTGCAAGAAACCAGAATGAGAACTGACCAAAAATCCCACTTCCCTTTGTGAATGGTAAATCAGTCCCTTCTAAGAATAATTTTGGTCTCCCTTGCATGCATGATATTAGCCCTGTGATACCACTGCGAAGGCAGGCAAGAAACACGAAAATGGCCAGATGCACGCTGCTGGGGCAGATCGGCTGTCACCACAGACAACGGTGCCTTTGGATGCACTTTACAACGCAGAAGGTACTAGAGATTTTCCTACTGTGAGCAGCATCTGTCTTACCCTACACCCAGCCCTTGCATCACTGCTCGTGAATAACAGAGTTAACTGGTGACTCTGCTTTCAAAAGCCAGTGTACACAGAGCCTGTATCTTCCCATTCGCCTTTTGTAAAACAATGGCAGGTTACTATTAACTGCCTAACAGAGGTACTGTAGGGATGAACATGTTTTGAAAATGGCTCAGATACTATTTCAGATGAGGAGTATATGTTACTGGTGGTAATCGCAGCAGTTCCACATATGAAAATATACTAAGGGCATGATATTATTTTTAGTGCTAATAAAAAAATAACTATAGACAGGTACAATGTGCTATGTGTAAATATAAATACTTGCATAATGATATAAGAGGAAATTAATACTTCTGAAATGATTCCAGATGGCGTCATCTCCAAAGCATCCATATAATAATCCTTATAGTTGGTAGAATCAGATCTTCAGCTTCTATAAGTATGTTCTCCATTATTTAAACAGACACAAAAATCATAATCTTGATTACAAAAAGGATAAAATAAACTGTCTTTTTCCATTCACTTGGACAGCTAGAGTCCAGCTGGGTTCATCCAGGAAGGCTTTTCCGTATGCAAAAAGATTAGGTCTTAGAGTAATAAAAGATGACTCACTGATGCTTTCATGAACTGAAGACAGGAGAGGATGGCTACAAGGTCTTCATTAAGTTGGTGACAGGCATCTGCTCAGATAATAAATCCACAAAAACAAAGTTTGTAAGGCCCTGTTCTTTAGCAAATATTTATCAATGTTAACGTGACATAGGGGTCTATTACTAACCACATTAGTTCGACTGACTGTGAATTAGCCACACATTTTTGGCTAAGGGAATGATAATGCACTGTGCTGAATATGGTTGCTCTAATATCCAAGGATTAATGGCCTGATTGACGAACCACTGAAATGAGAAAAAACACAACTTTGGTTCAGCTGGGATTTGGATTATATACTAACAAAATATGTATTGAGGAAATCGTTTATATGGGATTTTGTCTTGGTCCATAATTAAATTGAATTTTATATTTCTTCCTGTGTAGATCACTGCCGATAATTTATAGCAAGATACCAAAGAACTGCTTTTCTGCTACGTTCTTTAGAGCAGAGCTCATTTTGCAGCAGATGACACGTGAACAAAGAGCTGGACCGTGTAAAGGCAGTCAAATATAACCACAGCTCAAGAACTTTCAGTTGTCTAGGGATAGCTTTTTTCCTGTAATATAAAAAAAGTGATATACATTACAAGCCTTATAATGAAGATGAAAAAAAACAATCCCCAGTATAAAACCAAGTTGCTTCTCAATTACAATAAAACTGACTATAAATTAATCTTTTACAACATGTTTTACAGAAATCAAAAAGCTTCATGAGAAATCGTTATGGGAACATGATGATGGCATAGCATTCTGACTCTGAACCACATCATTTTATTTAATGAATCAAACACAGCGTGGAAAATACAAAGTAAAAATATCGAGAAAAATTTAAAGCACTAAAAATAAGTTCGCCAAAGTACTAAATAGGAATAAAATGACTCAAACCTTTAAATGTCACCTTATTAAGTGGATGAATGCCATGCAACACATGTCTTAACCAAAAAAGAGTAGAGAAAATATGAGAAAGGCCAAGCATGGAGATCTCAATATTTGGGAAGTTTACCCTTTGTACTTTTTACACCACACATGTGAAGGATGAAGGGGCAACACTCAAAGGCTAAGAATATAGTGTCTCAGCACAAAAAGAGAAAAGGGATAAAGAGAATGCAAAAGATGACAGCATTTGGATAAAAGCCAGTCATATAAAGATATCAGCACAAAATAACAGAAGAGACTGGCAGATACCCCAAATCAATTAAGGAAGATTACTACAGCATAGGCAAATATACTTGCCAAAGCCTAAGATGTGGACAACAAAGTTCAAGAAAAGCTACAATAAAAAGGAAGAAAATGTGGATTTGGGGAGGTAGGAGGCAATTGAAGGCAACATTAATTATATATCAAAGGAAGGCACAAATGTATCGTGATTTCACTAACTCTGTTTGACACCTCTCTGTGACCTACACAGGGTTTCATATTACTGATTATAGACTGCATCTAAGACAGTAATTCAGTGGTGCGGAACATATTGAGACACCTCATTCTGCAACCAGGTAGACTGTCACGTGAGGTTCAGTACTCCTGAAAAAATACAAATTGGTGTAAACTCCCAAGAGTTTAATCTACTCAAACAGGGAGATACTCTTTCCAAACCAGGCATGTCTAACATGATGGATTTCCACTTCTTAAATGAATAATGCTTAATGGAGACTAACAAAAAACTACAAATAAACTCCTGCTCATAAATCAGTTCTCCTAGTAAATAAGACCAAGGCTATTTCTATCACTCCCTCAGGAAGGAAAAAATGGTCACCTTTGGTATCTTAAAAATTAGGATGAAGTAACTCATAATGCTGCGCATGGTCGTTCAACATGCGTTAGCAATCGGTTACTTGGGCTACAGCTAATAATTACTTACTTGGACTACAGCTGGTGGCTGGCAATTGCATTGAGATTGTATCTGAAAATACGCAACAACTGACAGGAAGTAAAGCTATTAAAATAATCTACTGTTCAACTTCTATGGATTACATACGGATGTTCCTGATTCAGTTCTTTAAACCATATCACCTTTCACTGAAGTTATGGACCAAATTCCAAGCTAAGAAAGCACATCTTCCCTGGATTCAATTTTTTCTTTATGCTTCTCAAATATCTAATATAAGAACAATGCTTCTCATTTTTCATCTAAATCTGTTTACGCTATTTAAAGCATAACACTCTTAGAAGGGAATTATCAGGCAAACAGAAGTTGCCCCTTACACTTCATTTGCTTTTTCTTCTGTGCCTTCTGCAACAGAATTTAGAAGAATGTATTACTACTCCTTCATGGCAAGTTATTACCCTTACTGTTTATTAAAACATTAAGAAAATATGATACAAAAATGGCCGCCTGCCTCACAGTCACAGAGCTAGAGCACCAGAACTGAGTTCCCTTCATCACTAACTAGATCTGATGAACACAAAATGTTCATCTTCTCTCTTCTGCAAATATATTAGAAAACTCTGTGTATGTGTGTATGTGCAGGTACATACAGCAAATTACTCTAACAAACATTAAAGTACTACAGGGATAGGTAAAAGTGTCAGCTGTGAGAATACAGTCAAGGCAAGCACATAACTTCCAATACAGAATCTTACACATTCACCACTGCTTTCAATTACTTAAATTCCTTCTCTGTTAAAACTGTGAGGTTTGATCAGAAAACACTGTTTGAATGCTGTGGTGGGTTGACCATGGCTAAATGACAAGTGCCCGCTAAGGCCGCTCTATCACTCCCCTCCTCAGCTGGACAAGGGAGAAGAAAATATAACAATAGGCTTGTGGGTCAAGATAATGGCAGGGAGAGATCACTCAGCAATTACTGTCATGGGAAAACTGGACTCGACTTGGGGAAAATTAAATTAATTTATTACCAGTCAGATCAGAGTAGGATAACAAGAAATATAACCAAATCTTAAAAACACTTTACCCCTTCCTCTCCTCCTTGGCCTTAACTTTACTCCTGATGACTGGAGACTTGCCAATGTGACACCCATCTATAAGAAGGGCAGGAAGGATGATCCGGGGAACTACAGGCCTGTCAGCCTGACCTCGGTCCCGGGAAAGGTTATGGAACAGTTCATCTTGGGGGTGATCACACGGCAAGTGCAGGACAATGGGGGGATAAGGCCCAGCCAACATGGGTTCATGAAGGGCAAGTCCTGTTTAACCAACCTGATCTCCTTCTATGATCAGGTGACCCACCTAGTGGATAAGGGAAAAGCGGTGGATGTTGTCTATCTGGACTTCAGTAAGGCATTTGACACCGTTTCCCACAGCATTCTGCTGGAGAAGCTGGCAGCTCATGGCATAGACAGGAGGACTCTTCGCTGGGTTAAAAACTGGCTGGCTGGCCGAGCCCAGAGGGTGGTGGTGAACGGAGTGAAATCCAGTTGGCGACCGGTCACAAGCGGGGTCCCTCAGGGCTCAGTTTTGGGACCTGTCTTGTTTAATATCTTCATCAATGACCTGGACGAGGGAATTGAATGCACCCTCAGTAAATTTGCAGACGACACAAAATTAAGCACAAGTGTCGATCTGCTTGAGGGTAGGAAGGCTCTGCAGCGGGATCTGGACAGGCTGGAGCGATGGGCTGAGGTCAATTGTATGAGGTTTAACAAAGCCAAGTGCCGGGTCATGCACTTTGGTCACAACAACCCCCAGCAACGCTACAGGCTTGGGGAGGAGTGGCTGGAGAGCTGCCTGGCGGAAAAGGATCTGGGGGTGCTGGTGGACAGCCGGCTGAACATGAGCCAGCAGTGTGCCCAGGTGGCCAAGAAGGCCAACGGCATCCTGGCCTGTATCAGAAACGGTGTGACCAGCAGGAGTAGGGAGGTGATTGTGCCCCTGTACTCGGCACTCGTAAGACCGCACCTTGAGTACTGTGTCCAGTTTTGGTCACCACAGTACAAGAAGGACATTGAGGTGCTGGAGCGGGTACAGAGAAGGGCAACGAAGCTGGTGAAAGGGCTGGAGAGCATGCCCTATGAAGAGCGGCTGAGGGAACTGGGTTTGTTTAGTCTAGAGAAGAGGAGACTGAGAGGAGACCTCATTGCCCTCTACAACTACCTAAAAGGAGGTTGTAGCGAGGCTGGTGTTGGTCTCTTCTCTCAAATTAGTAATGCTAGGACGAGGGGAAATGGCCTCAAGTTGCGTCAGGGGAGGTTTAGATGAGATATTAGGAAGAAATTCTTCACTGAGAGGGTAGTTAGGCACTGGAATAGACTGCCCAGGGAGGTGGTGGAGTCACCATCCCTGGAGGTGTTTAAGGAACGAATAGATGCAGTGCTTGAGGATATGGTGTAGTGGTTAGAGAGGATTTGGTGTAGTGGTGTAGCGGTTAGAGTGATGCTAGGAGAAGGTTGGACCTGATGACCCTGGAGGTCCTTTCCAACCATAACGATTCTGTGATTCTGTGATTTCCTCTACATCCTTCCCTGCAGCAGTGCAGAGGGATGGAGAATGGGTGTTGCAGTCAGTTCATCACACATTGTTTCTGGTGCTCTCTTCTCCTCAGGGGGAAGACTTCACACTCTTACCGTGCTCCAGCATGGGGTCCCTCCCATGGGAGACAGTCCTCTATGAATTTCTCCAACACGAGTCCTGTCAACAGGCTACTGTTCTTCATGAACTGTTCCAGCATGGGTCCTTTCCATGGGGTGTAGTCCTTCAGGAACAGGTTACAGGGGAATCTCCACTCCAACACCTGGAGTATCTCTTCCCCCTCCTTCTTCACTGACCTTGGCGTTTCCAGAGTTGTTTCACATATTCTTGCACCTCTCTTTGGCTACAGTTGCCCAGTTACACAGCAGTTTTTTTCTACTAAAACATGTTATCCCAGTGGCACTACCACTGGCACTGATGGGCTTGGCCTTGGCCAGTGGCAGGTCCATCTTAGAGCCAGCTGGCATTGGCTCTATCATACCTAGGGGAAGCTTCTAGAAGCTTTTCAGAAAAGCCACCCCTGTAACTCCCTGCTACCAAAACCTTGCCATACAAACACTTTCATAAAATCTGCACTAAACCTAATTTATGTATTTTTGTCCAAGAAAGAGCCTAATCATTTTGCCCTCTACAAATTGTTGTTTTCAGATCTCAGTGACTCAGCTAATTTTGTTCCAGATTAGTTTAATGACTGACTGAAGACCAGAGCAGCAGATTCTGTAGTCCTATAGTTTTAAGCAAGGATATCTCTTTCATAGGCAAATATTTGTAGGGTTCTTTACCGGGGTCTTTGATTTGTACCAACGCCACAATGGGCTCAGTGTAAAACAGCCGTGTGTGTGTAGCAGTCACTGTGTGGCACGTCACCTTTTGGCCGTGCAGATTTGCACAGGGTAAATCCAGATGTCAGACTGCTAAATACAATTCATTCCTACCTCCGCTAACTTTTGCTATAGGGAAGTTGTAAGTATAGCCATACAAACAGCAGATCTCTCCAAAACATCTTTCTGTCTAACACAGTGAGTAGTCCCACCATCCTTATTTAAACTGAGGGTGTAGAATGGTAGCAATGCAAATATACCTAATAGTGCTGAATTGGTCAGTGTTAATGGAATGACTAAGAAGTTCACGGTTCACTTCTCCTTTCCCGTCCCAAGTAAATTTGCAACTGCAATAGCCATAAAATTGTAATGCCTGGATATCTACTTGTGCTGATTCAGCCATCACCATTTTATGCTGCCTTCAGTTGCCTGATCACACAGGCCAACACTGAACTCAGCAACAGCCCCTCACAAGTCTTCTTTCAGACAGTCCTGCCACAGGTTCCTGTGGGCCCAGCTCCTCCACTGCCCACTGTGGTGCCAGCATTGCCTGCTGGACACACCAGACAGAGATGGCTCCTCAGTGGCCCTTCACATGGAAGGACACCACTGAGAGAGCTCAGCAAGATGCAACCAGCCCCAACAGAAGCCACACCCAACAGGAAGCTCCTCTAACTGATCGGCTCCTGGTTAAAATAGCCCTGGCCTTGCCCACCACCCCAACCATGACCACCTGGGTGAGGGCAGAACCACAGAGACACAGATGGGCCAGGTTCTGCCTCTGGAACATGAAGCCTGCCTCAGGCTGATGTCTTTTCATTCCCAGAGAATAACTATTATACTGCTATGAAGACTGCCATGTCAAGTTTTCAAAAGGCAACCTTTATTTGGTCCCTTGTGCATATCTATTATGAAGCCTGCTAACAAATAACATGATCAGGGACTATTTTTTCTTAAGAGCCTCTGTCTCATTCAGTGCCCAAAACTGAGATCATCACAGAAGGCAGGATTCATCTGCTCTTCCCTCAGATATCTGCAGCTCTGATGTTTACACCTGAACTAGTCACTTTGGGCTTCTCTTAGTGTCACTGAAAAAAGAAAACGGTACTTCCAGGGTGCAACTCATGTTATTCTTAGACAGACAGCTAAACCACATGAACTCCCTTAAAAAACAGTCAATTTTTGTCTATGTTACAGACATATCTATGGTTACATACCGGATTTTATTTGGCAGTATATATAACAGGCATTTAATTTGGGTGCTACAGTGAAGTACATCATCATCTCCTTTCTCTAATGGGATTGGGGTGCAGAAAGATTAAAGTAAATAGTTTCCACTAGTTTTAGATACTAAGATTTATAATATTTGGCATTATGTAGCACTATACATATTTTAAAAATTCTGTTAACTTTGAATATAGTTATGCATGCTCTCAACTTATTCATTTGCCCTACTGTCTCCAGCTGGGCATCCAGAAAATCAGAAACATAGCAGTAGAGACCAGCTGTGAGAAATCTAGTTTATGTCATCCATGTAGCAACAAAACCAGGCGGGTGTAGAAACCCTTTCATAGCACTCAACTGCCTTAGGGATGGTTTTCTTTTCATCCACCTCCTGCACCACTAACTTCATACCTTTCAACTCTGCAACAAATGAAGTAAAATCATGATTCATCTGCTCCTCTGCAGAATCATAGAATCATAGAATGGTTTGGGTTGGAAGGATCCTTTAAAGATCACCTAGTTCCAATTCCCCTGCCATGGGCAGGGACACCTTCCACTAGGTCAGGCTGCTCAAAGCCTCATCCAACCTGACCTTGAACACTTCCAGGGAGGAGACAACCACAACTCCTCTGGAAAACCTGTTCTAGTGCCTCACCACCTTCACAGTGAAGAACAGTGAAGAATTTCTTCCTATTATCTAATCTAAATCTTCTCTTCTTCAGTTTAAAACCATTACTGCTCATCCTATCACTACACTTCCTGACAAAGCTCCCCTCCTTATGTTTCCTGTAGGCCCCTTTAAGTACTGAAAGGCTGTATGTGTACTGAATCCTCTGAAAAAATGTAGTTTGCACACCTAATTATTAAAGCATATGTCCTACATATGTAAAAGGCAGCTGAATTGAGATTCACAGAATCACAGAATCTCTATGGTTGGAAAGGACCTTTAAGATCATCAAGTCCAACCATTATCTATCTCTACCGGGCCACTTCTACACCATATTCTTGAGCAAATTTTGTACAGAATTTTACTTCTGAAATTTTCTTACCCTTGATTGCCGCAACTGTTTGGGCTGAAATTCATCTGCCCTAACTTACGTTTTCTGAAGTTAGACATCTAAGTCCAGAGAAGGGCCACAAAGATGATCAGAGGGCTGGAACACCTGGAGGCTGAAAGAGTTGGGGTTGTTCAGCCTGGAGAAGAGAAGGCTCCAGACCTTCCAGTACCTGAAGGGGGCCTACAAAAAAGCTGAGGAGAGACTTTTTACAAGGGCTTGTAGTGATGGGACAAGGGCTAATGGCTTCAAACTGGAAAAGGGAAGGTTTAGATTAGATGTAAGGAAGAAGCTCTTCACTATGAGGGTAGTGAGACAGCGGAACAGGTTGCCCCCCAGGGAAGTTGTGGATGCTCCATCACTGGATGTGTTCAAGACCAGGCTGGATGGGGCCTTGAGCAACCTGCTCTAGGTGTCCCTGCCCATGACAGAGGGGTTGGAACTAGGTGATCTTTAAGGTCCACTCCAACCCGAACCATCCTATGATTCTAAGTCTGTGCTAATCACCCATACTTGTCTTACAGGCACTGGGGAAAGAGAAAGCCAGTGCGGGGGGGCAAGAGTAACTCAATACTTCCTAAGATAATTATAAAAATGGCATGTTAGATTAAGCACCCTCTGATGGCCACTGCTTCTTTCACATGGGAGTCTATGGTGTCTACATTAGACTTAGCCTTATAAGTTTTGTTTACCCTTCTAAGTTTTGTTTTCTCAGTTCACATTTAGAGCAGTTTATTCCTACACTTGCTAACACAGTACTTCAGCATGATGCTCACGATGGCTTTGGGTGTGCACAGATCTTTCTTTTGTTTGTCTTTCTTCCAGTGCATGTTTTTGTCTTGTCCTGCTGTTCCAGTGGCCTCTGGAGTGGCTTCGGTATCTAATTTAGAAAGTAATTCTGAATGAAAACGGAGCTAGATAAATGACAAAATATATTTTACTGTACATACTACTTCCGAGGAATGCATTGGATTTGTATGCTTTGTTGGGTTCTCCCCCAGGAGACAGATTTAGGATAATGATAGTGCAAGGTCATTAGCACAGTATCAGCATAAATTCTGCTTAACCAATGCCAGGTGGTTAACTAGTTTATGTTAATGTATTGTGTGCATAAAACTGTGAGCGCAACTCCTCTGTACGACAATGTGATCTGAAGAACGAGTTGGGCAGCCTGAATGCATTCCCACTAATCTGGAACCAGAGATAAATCATTCTCACTGCTGCCCCTAAGATAAGCTGAAGATTCTCATGCGTTGCTATCTGAAGCAGATTGAAAATAATTTTTTCTTAACAAGCTGATTTACAATCCACACATATTTAAAAGAAACAAATTTAAATATGCTTAATGTGCTTTCTCCAACACTTAGAAATCAACTCTATTTGAAACTCTGGTTGCTTATATATTGTACTCTGTGGTATACGAGTTCTATTTTTGGTATGATGTAAAATCACCTTCCCTGAAAAAAAATGAACCGTTAGCACAGAGTATATTTTAAAATATACAAGACTGAGTGCAAGGTCCTGCACCTGAGTGGGGCAATCCCCAGTATCAATAAAGACTGGAGGGATGAATGGATCAGAAGCAGCCCTACAGAGAAGGACCTAAGGGCACTGGTGGACAGAAAAATGGACGTGAGCTGGCAATGTGTGCTCACAGACCAAATAGCCAATCATATCCTGATCTGCATCAAAAGAAGCGTGGCCAGTAGGTCAAGGGAGGTCATTCTACCCCTCTACTCCACTCCCATGAGATCCCATCTGGAGTACTGTGTCCAGCTTTGGAGCCCTCAGCACAAGAAAGACATGGACTTGCTGGAGTAGGTCCAGAGGAGGGCCACAAAAACACCTCTCCTGTTAAGAAAGGCTGAAGGAGTTGGGGTTGTTCGGCCTGGAGAAGAGAAGGCTCTGAGGAGACCTTATTGTGGCTCTTCAACACATAAAGGGGGCTTATAAGAAAGATGGGGAGACTCTTTACCAGGGACTGTAGTGACAGGACAAGGGGCAATGGTTTTAAACTGAAAAGAGGGTAGATTCAGACTAGATATAAGTTATTTTTTATAATAAGAGTGGTGAGACACTGGAACAGGTTGCCCAGGATGGGGCTTTGAGCAATCTGATCTAGGGAAAGATGTCCTTCCCCTGGCAGGGGGATTGGACTAGGTGATCTTTGAAGGTCCCTTCCAACCCAAATCATTGTATGATTCTATGAAACAAGCTCTGGGAGGCAGAGTTTTGAGCCTCAGAGTTTTGCATTTCTGATCCTTATGTTCCGGATTTGTCCATTTAATGGTGTCCACTTATTGATTCTGAAATGACTGAAAAGGCCTCATTTTGCTCTGTGAAATACAGGCATGTCAAAAGGAAGCACAAGAACTTTCCAAGCACAAAACCACACACAGGACTAAGATGGTCAGTAATGGAAAAGTGGTTCTCAATTGCACTCTGTACCTTTCTTACTGCAAGCCAGAAACTTCCCTATTCATAAAATGGTGTTGGAAAATTCTTGAGTGAAGAACAGAAAAAAATGAGACTTTTGGACAATCAGGTTTAGTAAGTACCTCCATTGTACTTGTGCACCCAGGCCTCAAAGCAGAATGAAATTATCCATGAAGCAGAGAAAAAATGAAAGCCTGGAGTCATGGCTCAGCAGTATTGAAACACCACTGATAAGAAAAGCAAGTGGTGTTCTGTAAAACTGAAGACAAAGGATGAAAGGCAAGCTGTAACTCAGGAGGATGGAACCCAGGAGGACAAAGAAAAATTTTACATAACTAGAAGGTTCAGTCCTTATAAAACCCTGAAAATAATATAATAAATTTCTGATGATCTAGATGGCTGAATAAAGGACTTTGTAAAGGACACAAGTCTGTGATGGCTGCTCAGAACTTCAGCTCTCAGGAAATCAAGAAGGAATCTTTAATCAACAAAGGAAGACATTTGATCTCTTCCGTATTTTCTCAACTGAGTTCAAGCTGCAAAACAGTAGATGACAAGAAGTTCATGTGTCACCTTTGTGGTGCCAAGACACAAGTTACCTCTTTGAGGCTTCAGCATTAAGGTGCATTTTAGTCTTTACAAGACTGCTTAGATGGTATGTTCTAAGTTGCTCACAAGATAATAACTGACAGAATTTGAGAGTGCTTCCATGCTGAAAACATGCTGGAGAAGGAAAATGCTAAAGTCAAGTAACGGAAAACGCTTCCTGTCCCAGGGGAGAGAACACAGAGTAGTCTAGAGGGAACGTCTGGGCAGGATTACACACTGAGGAACCTACACCATACCGTTCTCTGTCTTACTCACTGGATGCTTTATTTCTTAAGTAATATCTACAACGTGCAGACAGAAAGCATGAATTATCATGAGAAATTTCAGTCTGAAACCTCTGATCCTAGAGATCTCAGGCTACCAGTAATAAAACATTCCTAGAATTTCTCTATAATGACAGTTTTCTAACTCAAATATATTAAATTGAGGACAAACAAAATCTGGCATAATTTTTATAATTGATCACAGAAATAAAAAGAATGGTTAGGTAGAAGTTACTGTGGTTTGAGGACAGCTGTTTGGGAAAGTCCAGGGCAGTAGGTTCAGATAACCTGTATCCAAATATTTTGAAAGACTAAGCAGAGGATCCTGATAAACTGTTACTGTTCACACACAGTACAAGATCCAGAGGAGAAAAAACCCCAAATCTTTAAAAATAGTCATAAATCACTTAAATTACTTAACACTGATGGCGGGGGATTCTCTGTCTCAAGATACTGTAAAATCGAGTTTTCTCCTATTTTAAAATCAAGTTTTGATGGTTTTTTTTCGAAAAGATACCATGCTAACTCCTGAGAAATCAAAGCAGGAGGTCAGACAGCAAAATGCGGTGGCATACTTATGCAGGAAGTCAAACTATATCATGTCAGAAAGGTCTGTTCTTTATATCTATGAACCTGGGAACTCGGATACAGAAGAAATGTAGTTTTTTTGAAGGTATTACTTTCTTATTAAGAAAAACTTATGACAAAGCTCAGCCCATTTTTTTTAAACCTGAATTTAAACTAAATGCTGGTTCTGCTGACATCAATGGAGGAAAAAACCACAAAAAACTACTTAACCTCAGGAGGGCAACATTTCTTTTTTATTGTGGTTTATACCCGGTTTTTGAAAGCATGACACTGAATATTGCATGCACACTATATGTCAATGCTCAGTCACTAGGCACCAGTAGAAGAGTGTGAGTGATGTTGGGGTTCCTCAGAATGTAATAAATGAACATGTCCAGCCTGGGACATCCTTTTTCTCTCTCTCCCTATGTCAGCGGTACGATATTTGTCTCTAACACTTGCAGTGGAGAGCTAGCCAAAAGTTTGATGCAGCCAGCAAAAGTCATGTAAGAGCTGGAAGGGAAGCAGGTGTGCACTGGGGGGGGCACAGCATCCTGCCGCAGCACAGACCCAAGAGGGAAATCTGAACGACTGGATAAGTCAAAGCTGCCTGCAGCTGCTCTTAAGAATGGGCCAGACAAGTGAGTGTGCCCAGCTGGCTGCTGGAGGACAAACAGCAGCACGCGCTGCAGGTCTGCGGCCCAGGTCTAATGCTCAGAGTGTTCTAATGTGAGCCCCCATGAATCAACGCCACATTTGTGGAGATACCAGGCAGCAGTGCTTGGGCTTGTGTTTGATAATCTCAGCGCCTAAAGCGATCAGTTTCACTGGGAATTTTCTTTAAATGTTGCTGCCTGTAGCTCTGATAGTAAATCTGGGCCATGGATCACTGTGTTGCACTTTTCTTCTTGGTGTCTTGGTGCCTGTGAGATATCTTATTTTCTCAGCAACACACGACTCTGCTCCTGTTTTCTAATTCCAGGCATATAATGGCTTTGGTCTATCTTTTCCTTTTACTCTTTTGGTCTGCCATCATGGTTACATTCATTTACTTAAGTTGTGCATTTTAGAAATTTTGAGGTGTTTCTGCATCCTACTCTATGCACCTCTGCTCATTCTCAAATCATGTATAGATTATAAACCAGGAGATGTGGTTGTTGCCATCACTTCACTGCTCTCCTATAGAACAGAAATCACAGTGCTGACCTGAATTAATCCCTGAAGGTACATTGGTTTTAGTTGTCATTTTTCAATAAACAGCAGAACCACTTAGAAATTTCATCTGTGGCTTGTAGTATGGTACATATGAACATGCTTTTCTCTGTCACCTTCAGAGACCTTTTAGAAGTGATCAATAGACCCCACGAGTTCCTAAGTACAGCTAGAAACCACCTGACTAGCTTCAGGAAAACATCAAATCTTGCCTTTCAACTTTTCAGTGATGAAGAATACACAACTTTGATACTTCCATAGCTATCCACACTGAAAAGTATGCCTTTTACTTCTAATCTTTTTTTGTTTAACTCCAACTTTCACCTTGATATGTCATTGTCTGCTAGACAGAATAGTCTCCTAGAATCAATATCCTACCTCCGGGAGGCAGCTGTGACCCCTCTGACTTTCTCCTTGACAAGCTAAAAGGCTCGTGATTTTGAAGCTTTTCCCTGAATGGCATGTTTCTCAATCTCTAACCAATTCTGTGGTTTTTGTCTCAGTGTTTTTCACTTTATTATGGTCCTTTAAATCATAGACTATATTCATGGGAACCTGATGCAGCAGTCTAATAATAACAGAAGAAAGCATAATACCCCTACTCTAATTGTTACTCCTCTTTTTAAATATCCAAGGATCCCAGTAATTACACACAAAGATCTTGTTTTTGCTACTTAATCACCATACTTCCAATGTTCTGAGGGGTGGGCACACAGCACATCTGTGCTCAATGGGCAAACTGTGTGATGCTGGAGCATTTCCCAGACAACAAATGATAACAGAGAGGGTTATAACCCATTGCCTTCCTTGATAATCCACCCCCACAATTTATGCTGCATCAGTGCTTTCTAGGATTAACTACTTTTTCCAGTAACTATAAATGTACTTATTCTCTATGTTCTCTCCATAGTCAGTGGAAGGAAACTGGACCTTCTAGAAAACAATTTATCCCATCCCAGCACATCTGCTTAAAACCACTGGGCTACAGTGCCCTCTGATGGGTATCTCATTCTCTCCACGAACAGTGAGAACCTACGTGACTGGCTTACACCAGGCACTTCCAGAAGATTAACAAGAGGTGAGATGGATGCCATGGCCACTGGATTTGCTGCCATTGGCTATTTTAAAGCACAAGTTACGCCAGGGCTCAGCTTTACAGTTCTACCCGGCATCTACATGTCTAACTCCATATAACACCATTACTATAAATCAGCCTATTACTCCTCCAAGGTTTTTGTCATCTGAAAATGTCATGAGTAATGACTGCATTTTTCACAGGTCATTGTCGGAAATGCAAATCAATGCAGAAGCAAAAATTAGCCTAAGTGGCAAAGAATCCATTTAATAATGTTTCCCTTTTTAGTAAACATTTTTAAACCTGTCATTTAACCAGTTTTGAAAACATTTAGTATGCATGACTTTCATTTAATATGATTCAAATTGTGTGGTACCAAGTAAAATGCTTTATGAAATCCGTAATTTAATGCTATTCTGTTTGTCAAACAGATTTCCAAGTTAGGGCGGTAAGATTTTCCAGGTTGATTAGCATTACTTATATTATTTTACTTTTTGTTTGTATTAATTGAGTCTCATATCAACTGTTACATTATTTTATCGGGACCCCAGTAAGGCTGACATATTTGTAATTGCCTCAGTCATCACACTATCTATAGTATGTCATTTTACGCAGAAACCATGATTTGCTGTAGGTCTTCACACAGAAATCACCTGATGCTTTAAATTATCCCAAGCCCTTAGAATACAGATTAGCCAATCTACCAGAATGTTCTCCAGAAAGTAAAGATCCAGTGATTTGGTCATAAAACCGTCTGAGCATAAACCAAGCTTCTAACCCTTTGACACGGGGTTCTATGACACCTTCTTATAAAGAAATGAGTTTGTTTTGTGGTGGGTTTAGTGCTTTTAAAAGTGCATTAAGAAGCTGGAGCAACAATCATTGAAATGCAGGTCTTTTCTACAAAGGTCTACCAACGCACGGCAGTCTTGCCATTCTATCCCAAAATCTTTCTGTACACCTGTACAGCAAATGGAAAAATCTGGGATTTTTTGATACTGGGGCTAAAAAAAAATGCCTGATAATTGATAGAGCTAGGCCTCTGGCTGGAACCCTACAGTAATATTCCCTGTCTGTTTTCCGACCTGAGAAAAAAACTTGTCCCTTCTGTTACAAAAATATTTTTGGCTTTAGAACAAAGAGGGCAGCATCCCATGCTTTGCACAGGGAGGAACAGAACTGTACCATGAGCGTATAATAGGAATTATACACCGGTCCTCTTTGATAGATATCAAAGCCATTGGTGGTGGAATCCATTTGCCTGTTTTCATCACGGTTTAATTTATGAGGCCCCGTGCTGTTTTGATTGAGAGTCCTCCAAGCAACATGTACCTCTGCTGCAGAAAGAGGGATTTCACCTTATGCACCACAGTGGTATGTACTCTTCTCAAAAGAAAGAAAAAAAATGCTGAGAAAACCTCGGTTGTGTGCCCTGGTCAGTGTAAGGAAGTTTAAACTTACCATCTGTATCAAGCCAGGGAGCACAGCGGCCAAACAGCTGTGGAGGGTTTTAGGCAAAATCCAGCTCCACTTCTGTGTCAAAGCTGGACCTGTGCAGCCAGCGAGGTGTGGGGCCAGAAAGACATCACGTGACTCTAACTCCAGACCCAGTTCTTGGGAAGATGGACTAATTTTATATACGAAAATTAATACAGGTGAAGCTGGGTACAGAAGGGAAACAGCCTTGGACACAGTGCCCTTTCTTGACTGGTAACTGTCAAAATATCTTTTGTCTGCCTTCTGGGTGGAAGATAACCTGTCCTTCCTTCTCTTCCTCCTCTACAGCCCTAAAATGACCACTGCACGCCCCAGGGAGAAGCAGTTATGGGTTGCAGCTCCCTAAGAGAGAACAAGGGCACTGAGAAAGGAAAGATTTCGCCAAGAAGTGTGATAAAGGTCAGGGTATTGACCACCTCCTTTTATCTTAAAAGTTGCCTGCACTCAAAAGAGAGCTAGGTAGCTCGGATCTATTGAAGTTTTCTGCCACTTCCTTCTAATTGGAAAGAGGCAGACACATTGGCTGGATGAACCGAAGACATCTTCAGAGCTCCATCTTCATTTGCTTTGTGTCCTCTGTTTGACTTTCTGCTTCTACTAGGATGATTGAACTGGCCACCTTCCCACTGTTTGCCCGGTTTCCTGTCTGAAATGGGCACCTAAAATACAGGCACATCTGCTCTCAAATGCAGCACTGTTGGAGCCTTTCCATTATCTGCCACATGGGAGCAGGATTAGGTCCGCCGTCAGTTCGGGGGAACATGGAACGGATAAAGAACCATGAATTATGCATAACAGAATTGCACCCTACTGGTTCCTTAAGACATACAAGATGTTTCTGTCCCGTTGTCATCCTAACACACTCTTGGAGAATACGTTTTACGCAGCCAGAGGCAGTCCTGTGAGTCCAGCAGGACTCGTCCGATATCCCTGATACAGCCCTGCATCAGCGTTCTGCTTCTACCCGTGAGGTGTTGTCAGGCAGCAAGTTACAATTGGCTGGACTGGCGCAGACTATACGAAATGCCTTAAGAAATACACTGAGTAGGTAAGGATTTATCTGAGAACTGTTAAGACCTGCTTGTTTCATCTGCGCCTTCCCTTGATTATTTTCATTGCAGCTAGCGGAAGGAAAAAGCCCAATACAAGCGCAATCTGATCACAATCCTCAGATACCTTTGGTTTAGACTTCAACTCTTCCAGGCAGCGACACAACCTTTCAAGACCAGACCCACTGTAACGAGGGTCTAAACTGGTCGGAATTAGCTATTTATGAAAGCTCTGGACAGTGCTCGGGGTGACAGAAGAGCCCACACACTCCTCCGGGGACAACCTCCTCCAGCCAACCTCTCTCACCAGTCACTTCTCCAAGTCTCCCGCACCCGCCCCGGTGCCAGCCGGTGATCCGAGTCGTTCCGGCCCCTTCCTGTGCCCGCCGCGGACCCCGGGCTGGCAGGACACCCGGGTGCCGGGCTCCCGGCTGGCGAGGAGCCCCAGGCGGGG
>VZZY01010266.1:0-54596 GCA_013400335.1 Eurystomus gularis | reverse complement strand
GGCTCCTGTCACGGCGCTCGGGGTGCCGTCCCCGGTGGAGAGCCGTCTCGGCGGGCCTGGGCCCGGCGCTGGCTGTTCTCCCGAGGCTGCTGGGCAGCGTCCTGCGCCGCCTCGTCCCTTGTGCCCGCCGCACCGTTGGCAGGAGCCCGGCGGTGGTGAGCCCCGAGGGCAGCTGCGGCCTTCGGACACTGCCCGCCTGGGGGGAAGGCTGGTTTCAGTCCTCGCGTTTGAACTCCAGTGCTTTTCCCGCCGCCGGCTGTGAGCAGAAGACATCCTTGACAGCTGAGGTGCTGTCGAGGGTCTGCAGCGCAAGCGAGCGGTCAGCCTGGCCTTGTGCCCCGGCGCCGTGGTGGATGAGTGCGGACGCCGTGTGAAAATAGCACCGCTGAAATTCACCTTCGGAATCCGCTTGGTTTTGATTAAAGATGGAAAAACGGGTCTTTCGGTTTGGGAAGGGCGATAAGCTTCTGGCCGGGGAGCAGCCTGTTGTGTTCCAGCGCTGTATGGAAGGACCTGCTCTTTGGATGTCGCAGTGTACCTTCTTGCAGAGCAGAAGGCAGGATTGCTCCCTGAAAACGAACAGGCTTAAGTTCATTAAGTTCAGTCTTCTAGTTAATGTCTTCCAGTTGCCAGAATTTATATATTTTATAAACCCTTTTCAAAAACCCAGTCACTTGAGCCACTTCCAAAGTTGTACTCTGTATTTGCCAGTATTTATTTTTCAGCATGTATACAGTGTGTGTAATGGGTATACAGTTGATTTAGGAAGATCGTTGTGTTTCATCTTTTGTATGCCTTTCCTAGTCACTGAAGAAGGCGTAGAGAAGGTGAAGAGGCTTTTTATTAGAAGAGAGATAGTGAGTCTGGAATTAAGACAGAATTGCAGTTCTTTCTGTCTCAGAAACCAAACTCAATCTAATTAAAACGTATGTGTTTGTAATAAAAGAATACAGCCATTATTTCTGTTTTATCCTTTAAACCTATTTTGTATTTTTGTCAAGCTTTATGACTTGTTAGCCTGCCATCTTCAACTTCATAGAAGAACTGAGAACCATCTCTGAACTAAGCTAAGCAAGCTTCCTTCCAAGTCCAACTCCAAAACAGCTTTTTCAGGGAAAACTGAAGTGATTTACTTCATTTTGCAATGTGTTTTACTCCGCTCCTCCCTATATAGAGTCAGTGAAGAAACCAGTAACCCCTAATATTAAAGTTTTCAGCTCACTGGCAGTGTGATGGGTGTTTTGCCCTGCAGAAGAACACCTTCTGTGGTGAAACGGCCTTTTGGAGTGATGAAGAGAACAAGCCTATGTGAAATTATTAATTAATTGCTCTTTCCATAGTTGTGATCATTTAACGTTGTGATTAAGCTTTGTACCTTTAAAATAATCTTCCACAACTTGTAGTGGCTGCGCTTTCTGGGTATGAGGGTGAACTAGTGCTGGGGCTGTTTGAAGGTGGCAGATCCATAGGAAATTGTGTTTCCTTTGACCCTCCCTGAGCCATACGCTGGTGAGGCCTGCAGCCCACAGAGGTGGCGAACAACACCCATGCCAAAATCAGACACCTCTGCAGTCCTCAGCGGGTGTTATCCCTCACCACCTGAGGAGGTGACACTTTTAAGGAGACCACTTGCAGACCCCAGGCATGCTGCAGCCTTGCTCTCTCTGTGTGATTGGGAATTTTCTTGCTTTTTCTCTGCAAGGGACAGTATGTTCTGATTTGGCCAGTGGAGCTGGGCATTGGGTCACAACAGCTAAAGCAGATCAGCTGCTGTTCGCCCTGATTTTGCTCAAATGAACCAAACTGTTGCTTGAGTTTGTTGACTAAAGGTCTATATTTGTGCAGCCAAAGGTTATGAGCTGTATTACAAATGTTGCATGCAGCGAGCTCACAAGCAAAGTGTTGGCTGTAGGCCACCAGAAGTATTTCTGTCTTTTATAATTTTCAGTGATGTTTGTGTCTTGTTTTGGTCTGAAGTGCTGATATGGAATAGCGTTCAAGACATGTGGGTTGCATTGCTGAGTGAGACAGACGGTATTTTTTGCTTTGTAAATATTTGTGGACATGACAATGCAGAATAAGATCTGAGAGCACACAACACGCTGGGGGTAATATGTTCCAGCAGACTCTCTCGAAACGCGCAGCAGGGATAAAAACTAATTTAATGTTATGTCCTGGGCTGATGATCATTATTATTATACTGTGGGATTAAGAGAGATCCTGAAGAGGAAGCACGGTCTGTTCAGCTCTTTGAAAAGATATCATATCTTGGCAAGTCCAAGACCACCTGCACATTTTATTAAAAAAGAAAACAATCCTTTGATTCCAGTTCTCTGTTACCTCCAAGCAGGGTAAACTAGTGATACTGCCTACACAGAGCTTTAATACGGAGCCTGAGCCTTGCTTATGGCCAGAACAAACCTTTACACTGTGCGTGATTCGAGATTGCCTTTCTTCTTTTAGGCTAAAAGAGGCTGGCCTGTTTGTAATTGCTCTTACTGAAGACTGAGGTTGCTCTGGGAAGAGATCTATAGATGAAGGGCAGCACATACAAAAAAGGGTAATTTAATGACGACCAAAGCTAACCAGACTGTACTTCCTGCTGAAGATACTAAGAATATAAATAACCTGCTTACAAGACATCTTCTTGTCCTGGTAGAAGGACAGGCATTGATGACTCAGCTGTCCAGTGCAGCACTAATCAATTTTTTAAAGTGTCCTGGAGATGCCAGCCACATTTATAGCACATGCAGTGGCGTTTACTTATAGTGCTTATTAATGCCATTACCTGTTAAGTCCTTTGAAGTTCATCAGCATAACACACAGAGAGGGCTTCCAGATGCTTCCATTGTTCTCTTTGTCTCAGTTTCCCAATTTGCATTATGCAGATAATGCTGCCTAATTACAAGAAATCTGATATTTTGTTTCTGCTATTTTGGTTGTTTGCGCGTACTTGGAGATCAAAAGTGGAGATGAAAAATGCTAAGTAGTGTTATTTACTCTGTGATGTCTCACTGAAACATCAGTTGCTCCGTCTTATCTGTTACTGAACAAACATCTGTATGAACGCTCAATCTAGGAACGTACGCCTAATTTGTATACTCAGACTGAGCATCACTATACATACTTTTAAGATCCAAAGTTTACAGAAAAGGCAGAACAGAACAGACAGCATAGTGTCAAATCATTTCAGTATGTAAACAACTGAAAGCCATGGAATCAGTATCTTCTGATGTGGCTTTGAAACCATAACATCAGACAACTTGAGATAAGATTTTGGGCCTTTGTGGTTTTCATTGTGAGTAAAAAAAAACAGGTTGGGATTTCCAAACTGTGGTTTGCTTGTGCACCACCAAAATACAAAGAAAAATAGTACTTTACCATTGGGGGAAATGGCAGCAGCTTTTGGCTCTTTGATGGGCTGTCCAAAGGGACGTGTGCCATTAACTCTACCCTTCCCTTCCCTGCGCTGTCCTGTGCCTAAACACAGAGAAGAACATTGGGCGATTTGGGTAGTATTCTGTCACCAGAGAGATGTTAACTCTCTGCACTGGGGAAAAGGTATAAATGTTTTTTTTTTCCTACCACTTTGAAATGGCTCTTGTTTCACTAGTGGCATGGGAACCTCTGTTTTGGAATGCGCTTCTTGAGTTCTTTGGTAACAGGCTTAAAAAACCCATGCTTTTTTAAAGGACTGGCAACATAAAATTGTGTTAAATGGAAAATAGGTAAAATAAATTTGCTTTTATAAGCTTTATTTTCTTGATTGCTTTTATAGGTTTTGTAAAATGAATGTGTATTTCAGATTTAAAAAAAACCCACCTGAAGAAACTACCTGTAGTAATGCACTTTTGTCTACAATTGTTTAATTTGGATGATGTCTCTTATCTGTGTAATTAACTGTTTGGACTGAAGTATTAGAGGGTATTTCATGTGAATCCCAACCCTGACTCAGCAGCAAGCAGCATGGAGGAATTCTCCAAAGGAGCTTTGAAACGTGTTTTATTGGGCAGGTGTATATGATAGAGCGGAAGTCACTGTAAGCTCTCCAGCCAGTCTCTCAACACTTCTTGTTTCTGTTTTTTAAAATGTATTTGTATGAAACTTGATTAGGCCAGCTGATTCTTGAAAGGCTTGCAGAAAAAAACTTGGTAATTGTTTTGATTCTTAGGAACTGAACACTGCTGAAAATTCTAAAGTAATGTGTTTTTTTCACTGTGATCCCCCAGAGAGGTTGTGTTTTATAAAACACCTAGGAATAGGCATAAATAGGAAACTGACAGGGAATCAGTAGTGCAATAACATTCTTTGTGTCCTTAATGTTTGGCATCTTTATAATTCCGTTAAAGTCAACTGGTTCAGTGCTACAGGATTCTGTGATAAGAAATCTCAAATAGCTGATGTGTAAGCGAGATGATGTCAAGTAAAACTAACTGTATCTTATGATAAAGCAAGAGTACAAGTATTTGCAAAATTGAGAATCATAGAATTGTGTACGTGGGAGAAGATCTTTAAGATTATCAGGTCCAAGCATTAACCCAGCACTGCCAACTCCACCCCAGCATGACATCTACGCATCCTTTAAATATTTCCAGGGATGCCGACTCCACCACTTCCCTGGGCAGCCTGTTCCCATGCTTGACAATGGGGAATAGATTTTTCCTAACATGTGATCTAAACTTCCCCTGTTGCAACTTGAGGCCATTTCCTCTTGTCCTATCACTTGAGGAGAAGAGACTGACCCCCACCTCTCTACAGCCTCTTTTCAGGTAGCTATAGAGAGAGAGAAGGTCCCTCCTGAGCCTCTTTTTTTTCCAGGCTAAACATCCCCAGTTCCCTCACCTCATTAGACTTATGCTCTAGACCTTTCACCAGCTTTGTTGTGCTTCTTTGGACATGCTCCAGCACCTCAATTGATTTCTTGTATTAGGGCCCAAAGCTGAACACAGTATTCGAGGTGAGGCGTCATCATCAGTGCCAAGTACAGGGGGACAGTCACTTCCCTGGTTCTGCTGGCCACACTATTTCAGATACAAGCCAGGACACTGTTGGCCTTCTTAGCCACCTGGGCACACTGCTGGCTCATGTTCAGCTGGCTGTCAGCGAATATCCCCAGGTCCCTTTTTGCTGGGCAGCTTTCCAGCCACTCTTGCCCAACCCTGTAGCACTGCATGGTGTTGTTGTGATGCAGCTGCAGGACCCGGCACTTGGCCTTGTTGAACCTCATACCATTGGCCTCAGCCCATGGATCCAGCCTGTCCAGATCCCTCTGTAGGGCTTCCCTACCCTCAAGCAGATCAACACTCCTGTGCAACTTGGTGCCATATGCAAAATTACTTAAGGCGCACTCTTTCTCCTCATCAAGATCATTGCTAAAGACGTTAAAGAGAACTGGCCCCAGTACCGAGCCCTGGGGAACACCACTTGTGACCAGCCATGAACCGGATTTAACGTCATTCACCCACCACCACTTTCTGGGCCCAGCCATCCAGCCGGTTTTTAACCCAGCTATGACTACACCTATCCAACTCATGAGCAGCCAGTTTCTTCAGGAGAATGCTGTGGGAAATGGTATCAAAAGCTTTACTGAAGTCTAGGTAAACAACATCCATGGCCTTCCCCTCATCCACTCAGAGTGTCAGCTTGTCATAGAAGGAGATCAGGTTAGTCAAGCAGGACTTGACTTTCATGAACCCATGCTGACTGGGCCTGATCACCTGCTTCCCATCTACGTGCCACATGATGGCGTGAAAGATGATCTGGTCCATAACACTCCCTGGGCTCAAGGTCAGACTGACAGGCTTGTAGTTTCTTGGATCCTCCTTCCGGCCCTTCTTGTAGATAGGTGTCACATTTGCTAACCTGCAGTCAGTTGGAACCTCCTCAGTTACACAGGACTGCTGATAAATGATGGAAAGTGGCTTGGTGAGCTCTTCCACCAGCTCCCTCAGTACCCTGAGGTGGATCCCGTCTGGCTCCATAGACCTGTGTGTGTCTAAGTGGTGTAGTAGGTCACTGATCATTTCCTCTTGGATTATGGGGGCTTCATTCTGCTCCCTGTCCCTGTCATCCCGCTCAGGGGGCTGGGAACCCAGAGAACATCTGGTCTTACTACTAAAGACTGAGGCAGAGAAGGCATTCAGTACCTCAGCCTTTTCCTCATCCTTTGTCACCGTGTTTTTGTCAAATGTATTTGTAAAACCTTGTTACTTAAAAAAAAAAGATGGTAAGCATGAATATTATGTACATGCATATGCAGAATAAATATATATTGTACCTGTGAAAAATTGTCTAGTATAGGATATTATATATGCACATTTATAATACATAAATCAGAGATCATTATCGCAGGGTAATGAGAAGAAGTACACTTAATATAATTGGTTCCAAGTTATCATTAAAATAATACAAATTTTGTATCTAGGGAATTTTTTTAATAGTAAAAAAACCCAAATCCCAGTTTTAATGTTACTTTTTGAAGTCCTATTTGAACAATGAATTGTTAGACAAACATTTGGGTATACCTCTATTAGAGGTAGTTAAGATCCTTTATACATGACATTAGCTGTATAATTGATGGAATTTAAATAAAAAGCAACAGTTACGTTTAAAAATGTTTGTCAGTTTTCCAGGTTGTAAGTGGAAGTTCTGAAAGTAATTTGCAGGTTATTCATTTTTTTATTAAGTAAAAAGGAATTCATCGGGGAAAAGATTATTGAAGGCAGGAATTTGCCACATTATATTTCTGGCACTCCTTCTTTAGGCTGGGTGTAAATATTATTACATGGAAGGAGCAGATCTGCAAAACGTGTATTTATACAGCAAGAAACTCCTCTGGTGAGCAGTAAATTAGAAGGACAGGGAATGGCTTTCATTTCATACCTCTAATAGTACTACCTATACAAAAGGTGCAGCAGATGTTCACATGTTTCATGTTGCGGTCTTTTCATATAGATAGTCTTGTTTATGTTAAAATATATCTGCAGCAAATTAAAGACTGATCTTTTTAGGAGTAAATAAAGTATCTTGCAGGACTGACTCTGAACACAGGAAAAGTAGGCAGCTGCCTGTGGTATCAAGAGTCCAAAAGGCTTCAAAATGTCCAGCTCCTTGTTGCCTCCAGAGCAATAATGATGAGCTCCAGCGGTCCTTTCCAACCCCAGTCGTTCTCTAACGGCACCCACGGCAGCTGACAGAGGGGTGGCAATGGGTTGGATGCATCCTGCCTCAGAAGCAGTTGTTGCCTTCACCACTGTGCCATCCTGCTCTCCCTCTTTCCCACTCTTACCCCTTTTCCCATGTGCAGCAGTAGCAGGAACATGAAGTCTCGTTCTCCCACATCTCTGAGCCCAGCTGTGTCCCTTCTCCTTGCTCTCCTCCTCCATTCCTTGGGTAGCAGTGTTCAGCTTTGTCTACCCAGCAGAGAGCCTCGAGTTCGCTCTCAGTGCTCATAGCGTGTTCCCTAGAGAAGGGCTGTCTGCCCCTGCCTGCTCTGGTTTTTGTGGACCTGCAGGGATTTGACACTAGGGTATTAAACAAGTCCTGAGAAATACCATGAAGGTTCTGTGTTGGCATCCTCTGTAGTAAGAATTTGCCCACTAATGCAGGAAAATTTAGTAGCACTCCTTCTGGTTAGTTGATTCAAGATGTATTCAAGAACTGCCTTCAGAAATCCTGCTATTCTATTTATGAGGTTGATTACATTATACCACATTTTGGAAAAGAGACCACTTATGTCACTGCTTCTGGTGAAGATCTCTGGGCTAAAATACTGGATTGTGTTAGGTTACTTGGCACTTTGTTTCAGATCAATCTCCTGTTTACAAAGCTAAGGGAATGTCCTGTTTACAATGTCAAATTGGCTAGATTTTCTTTTGGGAGTTTGGGTTTGGCTCTAGTATATTTGGTAGCGAATAAATCCTACATGATCTCGAGCTTCCTATTTTACTTGAGTAATCTTCAGTTTCATGCTTCCTTTTTGATCTGTGTCCCACGCTGTGAAGGCCAGCTTCCCATATTTCTGCTTTTGCAGCCAGAGCTCTGCATATTTGGAGATGGTGCAGGAGGACACACTTTTACCTTCTGTAAAAACTTCTTGCCAATATATTTCAGCCCTGCTGTGCGTTGAGACTTCATGATGTTACACTCTGTAAAAATATTTATTAAACACTAGGGCCGTGAAAAACTTGAAAAATAGCTGTCTTGACCCTAGTTGCGCTGAAATTAATGATTCAGCTTCCATCAGCTGTTACTGCATCACGGTCTGGCTCACAGTTTACATGAATTAATACAGGATAGAACAAAATGCTAAGGAATTCAGTTTGTTATAGAATCATATAGGCTGGAAAAGACCCTTGAGATCATCGAGACCAATTGTAAACCTAACACTGACAAGTCTGCCACTAAACCACGTTACTGAATGCCACATGTACACGTCTCCAGGGATGCCGACTCCACCACTTCCCTGGGCAGCCAATTCCAGCGCTTTTTTCAGGTAGTTGTAGAGAGCAGTAAGCTCTCCCCTGAGCCCCCTTTTCTCCAGGCTAACCAAGCCCAGTTCGCTCAGCTGCTCCTCATAAGACTTGTGCTCTAAACCCTTCACCAGCTTCGCGGCTCTTTGGATGCACTCCAATACCTCAATGTCTTTCTTCTAGTGAGGGGCTTATGTAGGTAAACTTTACAAGACTCACAGTTAAGATATTCAGTTAGTGTCCATGCACTTAAAAAACCCCAAATCCTTTGCACTGACAGAGATGAAGGGGTAACCGATGTACAGATTGTGTAGCAAAAGTACAGAACAAAGTCCCAGGGGTTTAGTGTGTCCGGCTGCTTGTTCTCCTATACTGACAATCTGATGTGTCATGCACAGGATATCCTACAAAAGACTTCGGCAGCAGTACATTTCTAAACAAGACCTTAAGGAAACCTGTCAGTATTTTTCAGTGTCTTGCATTGTTTCTGTTTTTCAGTTTTAAAAAGGCTCCAAGTGTAACATGCGTGGGTTTTTGTTATTGTTTCTTTTTGGATCACTTGCAGAAGATTTTTCTCATAGTTGAGTGTATTCTAATCTGATGTGACTCACAATGAAGGTGGAGTGAGGATAAAGCAGAGTCCCAGAGTGGTTAGAGAGAAGGAATAAAAATAGGTACACAGAACATTGATTACCAGAAGTACTGTGGAATTTGGAAACCCTTCATGTACCATTGTGCCCTTAATTTTTCAACCAGGATTTTGCTTGAAAGATAAATCTTTTTAGCAAACCAGTAACAGTAGTGTTGCATTAAAACAGCAAGTACATGATAATAATGCCTTGAGATTCTTCGTGGGAATGGACCAACACAGCTTCTTAATCACGATGTCTCAGCAGGGATAAACACTGATAGGAATAATTTCACTAACACGTCCAGATGTCGGTAAATGGGTTTATGACCTCATCACAGAAGCCTGCAGAGAATCTGCTCCTTTGAAATCGATAAGGAGCCCCAAAGTTATGGTCCTGTTTCTTTCCCTAGATCAGGTTGTAGGCCTGTTCCCTTCCTGCTGTAAGTTGCCTTCAAATCACTGTGTTAGGCTGCTGGGTATGTGGAAGTCAGCACAGGGGGATGCTGGTTTGCTTCGTCGCTGTCCATATGGTGTGACCTGGGGCTCCCAAACCCCTGTGCCTGCCTGTATCGCTGTTCTGGTTGGATGGCTCTGCAGTTGTGAGAAGGGGAAAGCTACTCTTTGCTCCTTCCATCCTCATAATGGCAGAGAACGGTTCCTTGCCTGGGTAGGCTTGGTTTTATTTTTGTTAGTAATTAACACTTGTAACCCAGGAGAGCCTCCACCACCTCTCCAGGCAGCCCGTTCCAGTGCTCTATGACCCTCATGCTAAAGAACTTTCTTCTAATATCTAGCCTAAATCTATCTTTTCCTAACTTAAAACCATTACTTCTTGTCCTATCACTACAAACCCTTGTGAATAGACCTTCCCCTGCCTTCCTGTAGGCCCTTCAGGTACTGGAAGGTCAGTATAAGGTCCCCCCGGAGCCTTCTCTTCTCCAGGCTAAACAGCCCCAGCTCCCTCAGCCTGTCTTCGTAGGAGAGATGTACCTGTAAAATCCCCACATTTACTATATTGAAAACAAAGCATTGACCTCATAAACCTTTTGCCAAAGAATTGCTTTTATAATAAGGCAAAGGAAAGCAACAAGAAAGAAAGGAAGAAAAAAAGATTTCAACAACAGAGAAATTTTCATTTCATTTCTTGCCAGGACAAAAAAAAACTTGCCACTTTCTTTGCCAGATGACTAAGCATGTGGGATTAACCTGAAACATATTTTTTAAATGAAGTTCAAAATCACATTAGGTATGAAGTAGAATTGACTACATAGCCTTGTTAAGTATACAAAATAAAGAAAACAGAAGAAGTAAAAATGTTACCTTTCTTTTTTTTTAGATTCATTGTAGGGCCAGACCTAGCAGAAGCAAAGGGTAAATTCATATGAGTTGAGCATGTGCGTTACCAGCCATCTACTCTGTGTCAGAGGGAAGATGGGGAAGGAGCTGCAGCCCTGCCTCTGTTTCCCAGTTAATCTTCTCCTCAGCTGTACAAACACAGTGCAGTAGAAAGGGTGTCGTGGTAAGTAATGACTAAGGTAGAGAGGCTGGAAGAAGTTGGATAGTGTGTTAAGACTCCTTCTTACTTGCTGCTGAAGTACCTGCTCCAGGCCTTGCTGATGAACGTGGAAGGACATCCCCTTGTTTCATTATGCACGGGATGGGGCTCCCTTGTGCCTCCTCCTCTCTGCCTGAAGAACTGAAGCCCCAGCTTAGCCCTGTGCCAGCAACAATCTGATATATTGCCAAATTCGACTTTTTACAGTACCTCCATGTGGTACTAGTCTTCTTATTCTTCACTGAGCTGCGTGGGCGAGGCAGTCCGTGTGCACCTCATGTCAGACATGTATATCTCTTGTGTCTCTTTGTGTCGACGCATGCCATTTCCACTTCCCGTGGAAGATGGACATAGTGTAGATCCTGTCTTCACCTTGCTCCCAAGACTGGGAGTAATGCGTTTTTAAATATTGTATGATTGTTCTCAATTTGTACAAAAGTAAGTTACTATAAGTATGACCTTATTAATGTACCGTGATTTCAGCTGCTGTTCACCTCTTACTAATGACTGGTAAATAAAATGCTAATCTATTTTACACCTTTTGTGTTGCAAAAGTTCAGATATTCAGATAACCTAATTAGCACCTAATTTCCGGAGTAGACTGAATAGTTGTTGTAATCTGATAATTTTTAGACACTTTTCTGAGTTGAATCTGACTGTAATGAAGCTGTTAGTGGTGCTGTGGTTTGAGTGAGGCCCATGTTTCCATGGTATTCTGGTACTGTAAGAATACAGTATTCTTACATTCCTACTCTATGGATCCATATTTGACTTCTAGTGGAGAAGAGAAGGAATAGAACTGCTTAAACTATATATAAAACAGTTGTGTCTTTTCTCCCTTGTGGTTGCCACAGGAGAAAGAAATATTACAGAAAACATGAGAGACAGCATCTTCATGTGCACTTTCCTCTAGGTCTGGTGACCAGAGGCCATCCTATATGCAATGAAACATGCTTGAGGAATCCTGAGAGGAAACGGTTTCTAGCATTGTCTCATAAATCCATCAGGATCACTCAGTCAGCACTGGGGCAGCAGCCGATACCATCTAATTTTAAGCATGTAAATAATGAGTTATTCCTGTATTATCCTCTAGTGGTTACTGTCTCTCCCCATGATTTTCTGGCAACTTCTAAACTAAAATGTAATGAGTACACCTCAGACAGCTTTGGTTGCACGCCCCGTGGAGAAGTCCTCTGCTGCAGAGGTGGTTCAGGCTTGCATTCATGCTGCCACTGATGGGGGTGTTAAGTGGAGGTCTTAGGGCTTCTTCAGAGACATTTCTGGTTTCAAATGCTCTCAAGGATCTAATTTTGAGACCTTAACCATATTCTGTAACCTACTTCATCCTGTTTTTCTACAAGGGAAACAGTGATTCCTGGTCTGTGTGATTCTTTATGTGCATGTACCTGTGTGTGCAGCAGCTGGCCCATCTATGGAAAGAGAATCGAATGCCATTACTTGGTTTTAGTGTAAATAACTCTCTTTTGATAGAGCATTCTAAAAACAGTATGCAGCCTCTATGCTATAACATTTGTGTTTCATTCCTTCCGCTCTTCCTGCCAGAATAATTTCAGAATAATCCTTTTCTATTTGCCTCGGTTCTAAAAAGAATCCCTGCAATGGACCAAATGACATCATCAGACAGTGAGAAGGTTTCTATGTCACTTATGGTTAGGATTTGTCTCCAGTAAGTGCAATGTATTATAAATTTATTTAGCTCACTTTCCCTGATAGTGTGCATGGGATCTAAGCTGATGCTCATCTCTGAGTGTCTGCAACCTAGCTCCAAATTCAGGTGTCTAAATGATACGGTTTTGCTGACAGGCTTTACAACCTTCTATATAAACTCTGTGCAGGACTTTTTATTGTTCTGCCAGACATAGAAAAGCAGGTCACACTTTTTTGTTCTACAGTTTTAGAGCTGTCGGGACGTAAAACTTTTATACTACAGTAATAAATATGATGTTCTCAGCTATAATCATGTTTTATATTTCAATGAAAGTCTTGCTAATCCAGTGTTGTTTCCAAGAATTGATGTCATAATCTTGATGAAGTGAATAGCATGGTGAAGGTCTATTTACTTTTTGTATTGTTTACGTATATTGCATTGCAAAGTGAATGCTGGTGGGGCTGCTGTGTTTGGAGACTACTCTGTACAAATCTTCATAAAATCTGCAATTTTTTCTTTCTGATTGAATATATTTTTTTCTTACATATAAGGCTTGGTTGTGTAATAAAAACTTTATTAATAAAAAAATCAGGCCTTCTAATTTGAAAAAGAAACCCATTTGAAATCATGACAGCTTATTTGAAGATGTGAGCAAAATATAATGCTTTGCAAGGTATAACACATGGTATTGGGTAACTGCAAAATGCTGCTTCATGGAGATCTGTCATATTCTACTGTTTGAAATACTGCTATTTTCTTAATGATGTGTGGAACTGAAGATCTGTTTTTATCTCTTGAGGTCAGCTCCAGCTCTGCAACAATATCACGGTGGGATGTGGTTCATGAAATACCTGTATTTTCTACATTTACAGTAGATTGAATGCTGGTGTTGGCATTTTTTTTTCAAAATCTGAGACATCAATTGCTGCTGTACAGAAATTTTGCTTTCATTATTCCTGGTTTCAATTTACCTGGCAGATGTAGAGTGAATATTCTTTTTTCATTTTGTTTAATTCACTCAAAATTGAGAAGTCAATTTGAACTTATAAAAACCTCCAAACCAAACGGAACGCAAACAGAATGATTCATTTTCTCTTTCACTCCATAAGTAAAAAACAACTACAAGTGTATGAAGTCAACATTTCAGAGAAAAACATCCAAAATACAAATAGGGACATACCTGCACAGATGCTTTCACAAAGTTTTACATTTTCACTTCCTTTTATTTTGGAGCCCATGAATCATTTCAGAAATATGACTGCTATTGTGTGAATAGGAGCCATGGGAGTTCATGAACAGGCAGTATTTCCTTTATTTACTAAGACAAACCTGAATGCAAAACATGTTACAGTACTTCTTTTTCTGATGTTTTCAACACAATTAAGGTAATTTTATTTAACTAAGAGCTATTTAAAATGCTGGGATATGCGCATTTTAGTTGAATTCTGGTTTCTGTCCAAATGCAGCTTGATGCAAATCAGAGTCAAACCAGTCATTTTTATTATTATGAATATGTTCTCTGACATCTTAAAAAATCATAAAATTAAAGATGTGCAATAAATCTATGTTAAGACAAAGTAGCTTTAAATATTATTAGACATGGCTCATCTTCCTAGGGAGCAGAAAGAATTACTTGATCTTCTGATAAGTTGTATTTAATTGCAGACAAATATGTTCTTAATGGTTGTGTTTTTAAATATTCTTTAAAACTAAATAAGCCTGAAAAGTAAAAATGAAAACTCAGATTAAGATTGAAGATACAAAGCTAGGTTTCCTAGCAGTAGTTTTAAATCCCAGCTGAAATCTCAGATGTAACTCAGTCCATCTTCCCAACTCCACACTAGGTCGGAAAGTCTGACAGATGGTCGTGAAGTCAGTCACTTTGTCTCGGGTCCTGGCTGCAGGCCTGTGAAAAGTGTACGTGTGTATACATATGCACGTGCTCGCCTTGTGCTTGAGGGATTCTTACACATTTACATTTAGATTCAGCCTGCCTTACTGGGTGTTTAAATGAGGCACAAATGTAACTGGTAGAGAAAAAAGTTCACTTTACCCAAATTGGGTGGCTTGAAAAATGGAGCATCTTGTTAAAGCTTCCCTTATAACTGAGGGAGACAGAAAGGGACCTGCAGAGAAGTAGTCATCCCATTTGTTTTAGATGTCTGTCTTCAGGTGGGATGAATTACCTTCTGCATGTGACATCTTTTTGCACTCAATACAGAGCAAGTCTAGGGCGAGTAGGTCACTAGAACAGCAAGCTCAGAGAAGTATTTAAAAATATGCCAGTTTTTATCCCTCTCAGAGAAATGGGAGTTAGGTCTTCTTGATCTCTTTAAAATGCTGCAATCTTTAGGGTAAGATTAAAGATTTCTTTAGAGTGATGAACAACGGCATTATACTAGTTATTTCTGACTAGCAAGTGCTATCAGTACATTACTCTGGGAATGTGAGCTTCAAGAAGAACATTTGCTACCACTACTTTTGGGTTACAGTGTGGAGGGCTGGCACTGCTGTTGGAGTAAGAGTAGGTTTAAGATTGGTTTTGGGTTCCATTTTTTTTCAGGATCACAGGCAGTTATTAAATAGACTTAGACCAACATATATTTGTGCAAGATCTTGTGTTAGCAATTTTTTATATGTACAGAGGTCAACTGAGATTAAGACGTATCACCCCTGCCAGCTGTTTCAGACCTCATAGTGGCACTAGTCTCTGACTCACGGAGAATGAATTTGTCAAAGGGTTTCTGGCAGGGTCTGAAATCACTGCTTGTGAGGAAGCCGCTCTCAGTGACGCCTGGTTGAAGGGACACAGTCACAGAAGTTGAGCCAGAGGTTGCTGCAGAGTTGTAAGTACTGGAGGGAAAAAGGGATGATCGAATGCGAATGTTGACTCCCAAACTACAGAGAACGTCATTAATCTTGTGGTAGCATTCCTAGGAAGATACCTTTAGGTGTGGGCCAGTTGTATGAACGTGTAAGTGCTAACATTAATCTACACTGTTTGAGCCCATTACCTCCCTACCTTCTGAATCTTTGCAGTTGTGTTTGTCTCACTGCTCAGCTGAAGGCTCTTTCCCCTTTCTCTCTCTTCCCTCTTCCTGACTGAACCCGCTCTGACGCGATGCTGACCAAGAGACCCGTGCCTGCAGATCTCCTCCCTGGACCTGGATTTGGTGTAGTGGTGTAGGGGTTAGAGTGATGCTAGGAGAAGGTTGGACTTGATGACCCTGGAGGTCCTTTCCAACCATAACAATTCTGTGATTCTGTGATTCTGTGATTCTGTGACCTGAGCTGTAGTACGTGTAGTTACTGACTTCCACATGTGTTCCTGCGCCTCAGACTGTGCAATGGGAGGTATTTGGTAGCTGTCTACCACTCACATGTTGTAAGATGCTGTTTTCCCTTGTATAAAAGCAAAGAAAAAAATAAATAATCCCACACATATTTAGAATTTTTAAAATAGATTTTCTTGCTTAAAATAAACCTGTCTAAATGCAGATATAAAATGTCTAAATTTGTGTTAAGGCCTAAGCTTTATTTAATATATTGAATTCAAATAAAGTGTAATTTTTTTGGCAGTAGAAGTAATGCAACCTGATCTCTTAAGGTTTTGTACCTCATTGGTAGGCTGTACTGTGAAATGTGAGCTGCATTTGAAACTTTTCCCGGTGTTAAGACATACAGTAATGTTTCCCCTCTGGATTGTCTGCTGACCCATGAGGATGAGGCTCGTGCTCCTTCGCTGCTCCAAGGGAGGCATTAATACAGTCTCTCTTCTCTCCATTCTCCTGCCTGTCTTCAGAAAACTAACAGAACTGAAATACCTTTGAGGCTTTTATCCTCAATTTAGCCAGCAGGTTCAGTAGTTATTAGGGAAGCTCCCGAATGGGAATATAGGCACAGCCCAAATGCACACTGGTGATGTTACTGAGTGCTTAAGTATTAAAAAATAGATTTTGTGTATACCTAGAAGTCCGTTTATGGAAGCACTACAACATGAAGTCTGGCCTCAGCCTGAGCGCTTATCCCATTGGAATGTGGGATAAAGCTAGCAGTGACTTCAATGGGAATAGAGTATTGAGAGCTTGCAGAACTCCCCATCCACTCGTATTTTTATTTCTTGGAGAGTTATGAGTGTTTCAGACAGTAAAATTTAAACACATAAAGGAAGAAAGAGTCATAGGAAGTAGGGAATTTCTCTTCCTGGAAAAGAAGATAAAAGGAGTGTCTTTTTTTGAAAATTACAGTAGTCAAAAGAAGTTAGTGAAAGCAAGAGTCCAGAGAGATTCTGTACCATTAAGAATGGACATAAGGTGTATATATCTAAACTTGCCAGTAAAGGTAGTTAATGTGCAATTCCCATCTGAAAACAGAACATGTGTAACATATCATGGACCACAGACTGCATGGGAGAAGTAGATAGGTAAATCACATTTTGAGTATTAGGCTGAGATTTATATCTTGGTAGGAACATCATGAGTCTATAAGATTTGTTTAGCACCATGCAATGGCTATGAGTACAAAACAATTGCAGCTAGTAACTGAGTATTTTCTGGCCACCCAAACCCTGTTTCTGGTTCACACACACTGCATTTACAGCACAAATGAAACGTAGCTCAGCGTGCCCCATTTCATCCTTTTCAAGAAAAGGTCAGCCCTTTACATTATTTCCTTCCAACTACTGGATCTTAAAAAAAGTGTTTGCCAGCTTGGACTTTTATCCCCACAAGTTAACTTGTAGTTTAAATTATATAGTTGTTAATCAGTTGTCTCTTCAAAGTTCAACTTGAAAAGCTTTAAATTTGGATACACCAAAAATCCAGAGCTGAGGAAACACAGACATGTCCAGTGGGGACTTCAAGTCTTGTTTCTTTGTCTTACAGCTGTGAGACATCTTTTATTTGGGTAAACAAACTGCACAAAAAAGAGATGTGAGAGCTAGTGAATAGAAATGCAGAAGCGAGAAGGTATGTAAGTAACACAGTGCAGAAAAGCTAAGATGGGATTCTTTCATTGACCCTCTTTGGGAATAGGTGATGGAACACAATTCAACTGAAAAACAGTGTTTCTTTAGAGGTCTTGTGAGGATTTATTTACGCAATAAATTCACTTGCGAAAATTCAAGTGGTAGAAGACCTGATTCAGAGTATTTCTAAATGGTATTTGATTGCGTCTAATGTGAGACAAATGGTTTAATACGTTCTGAGCAATGCTAAGACACTTCTGGATTTGACCATGTGCCCTGGAAGATAACAACATTGCTACCATTGTTTCCAATGTGCAGAGCTTGGCCCTGAATGAAATTGAACAGAAACTGTCACTAAATTAACTGAATGTTTCTAGGGCTAGGAATCCAAAGAGCATTTAAAAAAATCTAGAATTAAAAATACGGGGTTTTTTGTTATCTAATATTACGAAATCGCTTATGCATAGTGTAGTTTTAAGTTGCTCTCTGAGGAACTTGGCACAAGTACTATCAGAAGAAAGATATCAGACTTACTGACTGATTTGGCCTGTTCCTGCAGCTCCTATGAAGACACACAAACCAACAATCACAAGAGTTCCTTCTTGGCTCCTATTATTGATTTAGATTAAACAGAAAAGCAAAGGCAGATGTCTAGAATATGTTGAAGATAATGACTTGGACAAGCAGTGGCTGTTTGTCCTCTGCTCTGACTATTATCTGTTGACACACTGAAAAAAGTCATTTGAAAGTGATCTGAACCACAGGATCTTGGCATCAGTCCTCTCTTAGCGGTCCAGTGGGCAAAAGGTTGGTTCAGAACGAAGGAGCTGACGATAATAATAGCATTTCATATCTTAATTTTAGTCTGCACCTTGAAAGCTTTTAACAGGCATTCAAAATAAAGCTAAGGTCCTAATTTCTCTTCCTGCATCTCTCTATCTTTTTACTTAATGTCTTCATGAGTTTCACAACTGTTAGATGGCTTTCTTCTTCTCCTTAGTGACTTGATATTTAACAATACTAAGAATTGTGGCTCAGATACAGCAACAAATGTAAATGCATCTAATTCTGGGAGTACTCAGTGTCCTTTGCATTTTGCAAGCCTGTCGTCTCTCTGGTCTAAGCTAGAGTCCCCTTTCAGGGCTTTTGCCTTCTGACTAGAGTCCTATCAGTTTGATTGTCCTGTCCCATTCTTTGACTAAACTATTTTTGTCCTTCACATCTCTGTGCCACTCATTCCCCTTTAGGTCCTTCAGTAGGGGTAAGTAGTGCCTCATGCTACCTGCAGTTTGTCTTTCATTTCTCATGCCTTGATTTTGTATGCAGTGTTCTTCTAAATCAGCATTTTTTTCAGAGGCCTGAATCTTTCCCCATTAACGGAGCTGTATCCGTCTTCCCGCTAGGCAATATTTGCAACATATTTTACTACTCTCCACGTTTCCTATGAAATCCTTTGCTAAAATTCACATATTTTGTTCAACATAAAATATGTGCTGGTGCTTCAGCTCCTTCCGTTTGTAGTTTACACTGCAGCTGGAAGGGCTGCCTCAGTCCAAGTCCCTGTATACAGGTCAGGTGAGCTCCATCTTAAAAAAGTAGAGTCTCTGCTTCTGGTGGTACTACCTGGGGGCTGTACCAGAGCTGCTTAGCAACCTTCCTATAATTCTGGCTGTATTTGGCTGTGCCAAGTTTGTGTCTGTTTGCTCTGGGCTGAACTCTTGTCCTCTAGCTTGGGTGGTTTGCTTTCTTTGGAATTAAGTCCTCAGCATATTTATAGAAAATGATCATGTTATTTATTGATAAACTGATCTTTTCTAATAGGAAGGTGTTCCGAGTCATTTTGTTTCCTGTTCTATTCTGGAGTGCAGAGCTAGCGTGCTGGTCTTCACACATGCACACTGTGCTGCTGTTCATGCAGTAGCAGCGTAATAAGAATGGTTGAAAACTAAGAGAGGACAGACAAATTAAGTTTTGAGTGCTAAGTTATTCAAATGCTTTTCTGAGGGACAATAGATTGTTTTGTGAGCATTGAATTAACAAAGATTGGTTTCTTAAGGTTTTTCAGTCTTTATGGTGAGGGCAGGTATGGGTTCCCTGATGCCTGATAAGGGTGTTCCCATTCTGCAGCGTTCTTCTGGGTGGTGTCATTAACAGCTTCCCTTTTTCTAGCTGACCTTCTTTTTTTCTATTAACTTGTACAAATACTATATCTTGCAACCTCTCTTCCTATCTTACGCTGATTCCAGTTAACTTGAAGCTTAAAAATCCGGTAGTGGGGATTGACAAGCACACGTGTAGACTTAGTGTGTTCACATGGGAAACCAGCTCTAGAACTGTTTGCCTGTAAATGTGCTGACTTGATGTAAGATCCCTGTGTGTATTGAGTGTTATTGTGCATACTTCAAGCATAGTATAATTACTAAATTATATTTCTTATTGTATATATTAATAATAATATGTAATTATTAAAATATATATACTCACCAACTGCAAGTCTCACATGCTTAAAAACGCTAAGATGGTTTGACAAAAAATATATGTTACTAAAGAATTTATGCAGAAATAGTTTAAAGGCCAGTCTCACGCCTGTCTAAAGGACTAGGTCTGTCTGTTTGCCATGGTCCTTTGCAGAAAGTGGAGAGAATGTTGATATTCTTGAAATGTCAGGCATACACAACCCATTGAGGTGATTAAGTGTCAGAGCTCTAAATCTTTGCACCTCTTGGATTTTATGTTGGCTTAAGTGGAATAAAGTGAGCATTTGACTTTCATGATTTACTGGGTATTAAATACCCAGAATTCTCCATCAGAGTGTGTCCCACCTTTCAACACCCATTTTTTAACATCTTTTCAAGAACCTTGCTTTTTGGCCCTGAACCAAGGCAACACTCAAGCACATACTTCCATCCTGTGGACTTCAGCAGCATTAAGCTTCTTTGTGTCCATGCATGTACATTGTAAACAAAGGCTTGATTGTAAAAGTTACGTGAACCAGTTGCCTAAAGGTGAAAATCTGTTTCCAGGATGCACTGTCAAATCTTCATACTTAGGAGTTCCCAGGGTGTGCTACTGTGTGCCAGCAACTAGAGTTAAGGGGGCTCTTGGCAAAAGTTTCGTGTTACTGCAGAGTGAAATGTGACCAATATTTGCATTTGTTAAGAATAACCTCATATATTTGGTATTATTAATCGTTGTGGGTTTTTTTTTCTATTAAGAGGGGCATTGTGATTTAAGAATGTATAAAGTTAACATAAAACAGTGCAGTAAAAGAATGAAAACATGAATACTTTTTTAGGGTGGAAAGACTTTGAGGAATCCCTCTTACACTGAAGCCTGTTTACACTCCATCTGTGTATTATCATTATTCCCATTGTGATTGCCGTTCACTGTGTGGTTGTGAGTCCACTCCATTTTCTGAGTCTTCCAGACTATTCTCTTGTTTCATGGCACTGTAGCTTGAATGATTTCAGCAGAAGTAGGATGCTACAGAGGAATGGCCTGATGTGTTAGAGCTATAATGCTGACAGTGGCCTTTCAAATAATGCCATCGTGGTGGACTTCCAGTGTTGTTATAAATGCAGGTTTATTTATCCCAGGGTAGTGATTCTGCAAGAGTAAGTTCCTGCAGAACTTGTAAGCAAACTTTAGACTGGAAGAAACCACTAGATTTATTCTGGCATTCTTCATTAAACAGACTATAGTATTTCACCAAATGATTACTTCATTGCAGTGACACATTTCTGATGAAGTTTGAGCAAGTTTTTGGTTCGTTACTTAAAAATCCTATTTTTAAACACTTAAACTTGGTAGAATCCATTGTTAAGTTATTCCACTGGTTCAGAATTCAATTTGATTTCATTTTCAGTCTGAATTTGTCTAGACTTGTCTGAACTGTAGCAGCTTGCTGTGCCTCAAATATAAATATTTGCAGTAATGGCAATGGGAACAGAAGATGAGTACTGGCTAAGAAAATTTTCAATATGTGAATTTACTCTAGTGTGAAAGACTACTTCCAGCTTTTCAAGGCAGTAAGACAAACTTGTTCTTTCTGTCAGTTTTATACAGTTTTCTCACCTATAAGACTGCCTAGGATTCAGTTTGTTCAAGATAACTTTGTACTTTATTACTAAACTTTAAAATAAGATGTGACATGAAGTCAAATAGCCCTGCTATAGCTATGCGAGGTGTATCCCAGGATTATTTCCAGACTCAGAGCAGCTTGTGATCTACTGGTGAGAAGCATGGTCATAACACAGAAGCTTTGCCAAAAGTGCATACTTTGCTTTATATCTTGGGCCCTTCAGTGAAGGTTGTTGTTATGAACAAAATTTATCCCTCCGCCACTTTTCTGGGTCTGTTCCTTTCCATTTGGGAGAACTGTGAATTTAGCTATTTTCCATCTGGTAAAAGGGGACCTGTATCTCCTGTCTTCCATCTGCTGAAGTAAGTTGTGTTCCATTTGACTTCTGCTCCCCCCTCTCAGGAAAGTGTCACAGAACTTGGGAAGTGTGGACCCTTGTGATTCATGCTTACCAGTCCTTAGAAACCTGGATTGCTGTGGGACAGTGGCAGATCTACAGTTGTTTAAGCCATGGGCTCTGAAAGACATGATTTTGTGTAAAGTCTTTTTTTTTTTTTTCTCTCCTACCATGAACAGAGCTCTTTAAATTTGTTTTGGGGAGTATCTGCATAGGACCTCTCTCTCCAGTGTGATCATCTTTCAGATTTGGTGTAGCTCCATGAGTCATGGTTAGCCCCACGTGTAACCACTCTGTGAGCTGTTAGCTCTTGCTTAACAGAACCTTGGGGTTGTGGTAGAGTAGGACGTCATTCTGAAAAAAGGACATTGTGAACTTAACTGGAAATTATATTAATCTATTCATTGTTTTAATGAAGCTTTCAAAGGTGAAGGTAATACTCCAGAAGGCTCGAGACTCCTGCAGATTCTGGAAAGTGTGACTATGTAGTTACTAGAAAAAAAACAGTATGTTGTGGAGATGACAAGCTTTCTAGTGGGAGAATATTTCCAGCATTGCCTAACATGCCAGTGACACAGTGAAACTTTGGCACAAATCTCTCTGTGTGCAATGTTAAATATCATGCTGGAAAATACTAGCATCTGTTGTCAGTTAGTGATTACAGGAGAAATGCTGATGAAATAGCGTGCCAGAAAGGGTAAAAATTAGAAAGTGATATCATCTTGTTTACAGGGAGGTTCAGTAGAACACAGACTTGCAGAGGGTTCAAAGGCACATACATGTGCAGATGTTCCCTGATGCTGCCTTACAGGTTTTTTTGTCCGTGTTGAAGAATGTCCCACTGAAATGCAGTAGGGCTGGTGACACCTTTGGATTCATCTCACTCAATGATTTAAACAGTGTGTATGTGAAGCCGGTCATCTGGGTTCTGTCTGTAGGCAATGAACAACGGCAGGCTCATCCGGAGAAGGCTTCATCCCACCTCAGACTGATGTTAAGGCAAAGTGATATTAATGCCCTCTGCTTTCCTGGTGGTTTTTTTCAGCTAACCTTCTGACTGTCCTGTGAGACCAGCTTTGCACAACAGAAGTCTGCATTGTGCTAACTGTGAACACTGGCTGTTTCTTAATTTCTGTTCAGTGAAAAACTTCAGTTAGGACATTTGCTTGATCTGTGCCTGTCTCCTTCCTTCTTTTACTTCTTTATTTGTCCTAGTCGCTAAGGAGAAGATATTAGTTTATATTACCTTTTTTACTTCATTTCTGTCTCATTGTAAATTAACATGCTAGGTCATGTGTTGCTCTAGAGAACTCCTAGCACGTGCTAAATGTTGCGCAACTGGGACCAAAAATGGCCGAGATGGAGAAGAGCATGGAAAAGCTGAAATCTACCATGAGCTGCCAATTTCTGTGTTTGTGTCTTGTTGCTAGAGAGAGGCTAATATATTTAATATATGACAGAAAAGTCTGTGAAAGGACAGAGAGTAGAGGATGCATGAGAAATGAAAAAGAATTAGGAATCCAAAATACTCACAGAGAGCCTGTTCCCCCCCCCCAATAATTTTAATAGCCGTGATTAATTTTTTCTTTCCATGTAGTTTAGCAGAAGTGATCATGAGTGACCTCACTGCCTTTTTCCTTTAGAAGTTCTAGCTCCTGGTTGCGCAGTCTTGCAGCTTCCTCAGAGAGCTTATAATTCTTGTGTGATAGTAGATAAGAATATGAGAGAAGGGTGTTGTCAATTAAAACTTAACTGAATTTGCTGCACTGCTTACTTGAGGTTAAACAAAAAATTAAGCCATCCTGAAGAACTATAATGTTTTATTTTTTTGATAGCATTAAGTTAAACATTCTGTGTACATTTGAGAGAGTTTGAAAAAGTCCAGTGTCACTTTTTATGTATTCCTAGTTGTACAAAAAACAGCATTAGGCTGAATTAATAATGGAGGGAGGAAAAACCAAAACACCATCACCACTTTTCAGTAATCCATTGCTGTCATTTCATTAATCGGATGCATCAGTTGAGAAATGTTAACTGGCCAGATCTCTTCTGTTCTAATGTTGTCATGTAGATACCGAAATAGGAGTGAAACAATGGACAAAGCACCTGTCAATATAATGCTTTGACTTCAACATCATGGATTTTTTTTTATATTAGATACTTATACAAAAGCTGATCTTAGAAATTTTTATAGATGTCTTGGGAAAAAATGAACCAGTTCTATTTTCTGTATTCTTATGCACTATAAATAGGTTGAAGTAATTTAGGAGTCAGCAGGTAGATTAATGAACTTTTTCACTGATACAGCATAAAGAAGATGTCGTAATAATGACTAAGCAAATAGAAGTGGTTTTGGAGAGCATATGACAGTAAGTAAGAACAAGTCTCACATCTGGAGTCTTTTTCTGCTTAACAGCATCATCATCGTTCTGTTTCTTCTTCTTCCAACTCTCGAGATCTCCCTTTTACTCCATGCAGTTTCTCTCTGCTCTCGTCCTCATTGTCCTTACGCATTCATTCCTTGTGTTCACTTCTCACCTACTCCTGTATTTCTCTTGCTTCCACTTCGCAGCCACAATGGATGCAACACAGTTGCTTGAAAGTAGTTCTCAGTATCTTTTTTTTCCCAAGCAAAATGAGCTGACCTTTCGTTCGGAGGTGTGTGTCTTGGTTGCTGGTCTACTACCATTCTGTACTACAGATAGATTTCTTTCCAAGTACTAATGATAATAGCAAGTGGCTACATTCAACACAAGGTTCTGGAGGTCAGGAGGCAATGAGCTGGAGAGGGAGGAACAGCTCGTGCCGCAGCTGGGCTTGGCAAGAGAAAAGCAGCGTTGGGAGCAGTAGGAGCGGAGGGAAGCTCCTTTACGTGCGCTTGCACAGGAGATGTACGTTAGACCTGCCTGTCAGCAGCTTGAGATGCCAGCTCCAGTCAGTGTCAGGGCTGGGGGGATCTCTGCTGGGCAGATAATTTGTTTCTACATCACATTTCCTACAGTCTTGATATTTGTGTGCTATGAAATTCAGTGAAGGTAGATTTGGTTTAAAATACTCTGAAGTTTACTAAATGGCTGCAGCAGCACCATTGTTCTGTGAGTAATAGAGGCACCTCTTGATGTATTTCAGTGACATTGCAGCCATTCAATTCTCTTCTTTCCTTTTGCATAAAGGAGGGGAGATTTCAGTGCCTCAGGGATGAATGCGAACATTCCTCTGTCTTACCCTTATTGATTTCCTGTTATAACTTGTAGCATAATAGTGATAATAGGTTGAGCGCACTGTTTTTCTCAGCAATAAACCATGTGATAAACTACTGGGCCTTTTGTCTCTTAATTTGCCCTGTTGGCAGACACATTAGGCTTTTTACATAGCACAGTGATAGTTTTATTACTTTATTCAATTAAAACAGCAGACAACCTGAATGAAGGATGGAGGTACAAATGTAGTTCACATCTGATGCTCAGAAAATCTGGTGTCTGGAACTGGATATTGATTCTTACACACACAGCGTCAGCTTTGGGTCTGTGCTGGGCACTCCAGCTCTTGTGACAACACGGGAAACCCAGACATTTAATTTAAATGGGGTAAGTAGGTTCAGAAGGATTATCCCAGCTCTGCATAGAGTTCAGGATAGGTGCGTAAGCTTGCCCAAGGAGCTGGGTAAATGTTTTGGTAAGCTTTATGCTGCTGCACCTGCACTGCTACAGCCATCCAGATTTAGGTAGTTTAAAGATAATGCAGTGGTTTCCATGAGCTGCTGTTGCTGCAGACCGTAGTATAGTCACATCCGTGTCCTTCACTCTCTGAGATGAGATCCATCTGGAAGATACTGCATATGAAATATCTCATCTCTGGAGGTTTGTGACACCTGGCTTGTAGCCATGTAAACTTAATATCGTGACTTTGAATCTAGTACTATGTGAAAGCTGAGTAAAATTGGCTATGTCATCATTTATTCCATCTCACCCTCAAGTTGTACTGTTTTAATATGGTATTTCATACGGAGATGTATTTTTTTTTAATGTCAGGTTGCTGTGCTAGAGGCTGAAACAGCGACCTCTCTGTACAAGTTCCTAAAGAAATAGGGTTTTAAGAATTATTTTTCTTTTGGATTTATTACATGAGACTAATTGATCACATGTAGCATATTTCACGTTTAAGACATATATCACATTAGCTAATTAGTTGCCTTCAAACTGCTTGCAAGTTGGTGACTGCGGAAGGAGAACAGAGGCCACGTGCCTTGCCCAGGGCTGTAGGGGAGAGTCAGTGCCTAATACAAAACAGTTCCTGCTGTAGTCTGCTGCAGGTTGCTTTAGAGTTGTGCAAAGACTGCAAAAACACAAGGGTCAGACCAAAGAAAATAAAAATCAGAGGAAATCTAGACACATTTTCTCTGCTACACTCTTCCAACTTTCAGTAGTCAATACTATAGAGAACTGCTGAGCCATAGTTTGCACCCAAACCACCGTATTTTGCACTTTGTGATGAATCAGTTCTCTACAAATGCCTAATCCTTTTTGAACTAATTTAAACTGTTAGCCTTTTCCATATCCTGTAACAGCGTGCTCCACGAGGTAATTACATGCTGTATGGAAACTGTTTGATTTGGCTGCCTGTAAACATGCTGCTGGCATTCCATAATATCCATTTTATTCACTGTGATGCGACTCCCCATCCTGCCCCTGTGCGCTGGGTATGAGGTGTTGGAGAGCAGGGCTCGGGGTTCCTGGCTGTTCTCCCGTGAGCCAGACAGCACATGACTGGAGTACTGGCCTCTCTACTTGAGATTCCCTGGCTATAGGAAAGTAAAGGAATATCCTTTCTTTTTAACCCCAACCCAAACAGTTCTCGGCTTGCTTTCTTTTGGCAAAAAAAGGCTGTCAGTGGCACTTCTGCTAATTTTCTGGAAAGAGACTCTATTCAGTGAAGTGTCTGACCTTGCCCACAACCTCTGCTTTGCAAACGTGTTCTACCCTTTTCAGCCTAGTAATTGAACAGCGTTTACTTCTTAAAACCATCAGACAGTTATTTCAGTTAGTTTTAATTGATCCCCTTAAACTGACCTAGTCCTGCCAATTAAAAAAGAGAAAATTAAAGTTACATATAAACAATCTTCAGTACACAGCCAGTTGTACTTTTTGTGGTGGATAGTGATAGTGCACAAGGTGAGGATTAATATCCATCGAGATCTGAATGGTTTCTCTTGTTTCTTCTTAATACCAGATTATGATGTGTGTGTTGGGGGTTGCGTTCTAATGCTGGGCCGGTTTCTCTCCTTCAGCCTCTGTGAGAGAAAGAAGCAGGAAGGTGACTGTGCTCTTTGTTATACCCACTGTGGCTGTGGTGCATCCCACAGAGCCAGGGCAGGTCCTTCTGTAGTAACAGGAGGAGAGGGACGTGGCAAGCGCAAGCAGCATCATCTCTGCAGGACAGTGTCTTCCCAGGTCTGCCACCATTGCTCCCAATTGCTCAAGAGCACTGAAAGCAAATTTTCAAGGTCTTTCCTTGTTGTTCACTTCTACATAGAGTTCCCTTTTGTATGAGGATTTTCTTGATTCCTTAACTGTTCATTGGACACCTTCCCCCATGCCTTCCCACAGCAGCTATACACAATAGCTTGTCTGTGCAGCTCAGCTCGTGTTTTTCAGCATAGATTTCCCTTTTCTCTCCTCCTTACAGAAATAAGAGGGGAGGTGGCAGGTGCTTCATCTCCTTACTGTGCCGGGCAGCTAGCCAGCCATTCGTGGAGAACGTTTCACCTTTTGAAAGGATTTAACAGTGGAGGAAAAAATGTCATCATGAGACCTTTCAAGTGTTTTTGGACTGCCACTGGGCTAACAGACTAGGATCTGAAATAAATTCTGTAGACATAAAATGCCTGCTGAAAACTCATGTAACTTTTAATAGAAAATAAGACAAAAAAAAAAAAAAGTCGTATTTGGAACATGCTCTGCACTAAAACGCTACATACCTCTTGTATTTTATATGTGGTAGGTCAAAATGCTAATGGAAAGTTTAGCACCATCTAATAAATCCTTTGGCTTTTTAGATTAATTCCTCTTGAACTCCTAACATTTCTATAAATCCTAGATGTAGAGCACCTGTTCCGTAGGACTGCTCTGCTACAGCCTGGATTGCTTTGTAGTGTTTTTGTTATGGTGTGCTGCTTATCCGTGATGCTATCTCATGGCATCTCCCTCAGTGACTTTTTCCCTACCCCAAAGACTAAATTCTGTCTTAAGATGATGATTCTTAGTGAGATAATTGATGGTCTTGCCCTGGGATAGAGCTTGGCCTTGGGAGATAGTGCTTTGTCAAGCTCCCAGCAGGGAGGAGCAGTCCGGGCGTTGGCAAGGAATGGCTCCACACCCACCAGAAATAGTAGCAAAGGCACAGGAATGTTGTTTGTGTCTGTAAAACTCCTTGTGCTCAAGACAAACAGGGCCACCCTGGAAGAAGCAAACAAGATAAACAAAGCAGCTAACTCCTGCTCCACCTTGGGAAGCCAAGATGCTTCAGCAGCTTCTGTTTCCAGACTGAGGACCGAGGTTCTTCACCCAGAGGGTGGTGGAGCACTGGAATGGCTCCCCAGGGAAGCAGTTATGGCACCAAACCCAACAATGTTCAAGATGCATTTGGACAACGCCCTCAGACACGTGGTTTAAAGGTTGACATGCACTGGGACAAGCTGTCTCAGGAGGTGGCTGGACCACTGTCCTTGCTGAGATTTTGAGGTTGTGAAGATGTGGGGACAGGGGGACAGGGTTAGGTGGTGGATGTGGTAGTGTTGGGGTAATGGTTGGACTCGATGATCTTGAGGGTCTTTTCCAACCAGAGTGATACTGTGATACTGTGACCTGGGAATTAATTAAGGTCCCTTTAGTTCAGACCTCCTGTGACACGTGTCTAGTGCTGCAGCCATCGTGATGCTCAGGCTCACAAGAGCAGTGAGTGAGTCCATATCTGGTACCTCGCACTGTTGGGTACTGGTCCCCTGCAGAGGCAACACAGGGAGGCGGGGAGATGTTGGCACCACCCAAGGTGCCCAATTTTGGGGTTGTGACTGTCTCTTAACCAGGAGCTAAGGGATGTGCTGAACCAGTCATCCTCCTCCTGACCACTGAAACTGAGCTGGACACCTGAATGCACAGGGAGCAGTTGGGTGTGTGGGCACTGTTCCTCTCCAGCATCTCGGGAGTAGCAGAGTCTCACTGTAGTTGTATATGGTGGAGTAAAACCTTGTTTTACTTTTTTGGCATGAAGCACTGAAGTACTGAAGGTTGTTTATACAGGTAAGGCCCTGAATAACTTCCTTTTTATGCTAGTGAAGACAAAGCACGTCAGCAATGTTTGAGCATTTGTGTCCCACCACTGACAGCAGTAACTCTTGCTGCTGTTTCATTCCTTGAAGTATGGAAGGAGGTTGGGACTTTCTAGTGTCAAACCATGCAGTTCAGGCAGGCTTTCTGTCTGTCACAACAGTAGTCTTTTCCTTGTGCCTGACCAATGTTTGACATGACCAAAGTTCATTTATATATTGAAGCTTTTATGAAGTGGCATCTTTGACGACAACTGTTTAGAGTATCTCCAGACATTGAATTGCTGTAGAGAGCGGCCAGGCACTCCAGCCAGGGGAGTCTGCCAGCCCTTCGTTTCCAGCCCAACCTGCAGAGAAAGCTGGTGCAGTGAGTGAAATGCAGCTCTGCTCGAGGAGGTGCACCCAGGAGGCTTGTCGCTGTGTCACAGCTTTCGAAGCTTCCCCAGTGATGGTACTTTATCTCTCTTGTGCAGTAATACATCAGAGCTAAAAAATGACTGCATAACTGAGAGTCAGGTGAATCTTTTTTTCTGTTTTTTCTTCTGGGTACCAATTAAGGAGCATAAATTTGTCTTCTTAGAGTAATAAAGGACCTGCAGTATTCTAAATGTACAGCTTGAAGAATTCTAACAGAAAGCAAGTATTGCAGTAACCTAATCTCTAAAAGAGGAATCCTTTACACTGACTTTCCTAATTTTCTTCTTTTTTACCACGGTGAGGTTATTTTTTCTTAGTCGTAGTGATCATTTGCAGATTTGAATCTGCTTCTAAGAGAGCATGAAGCAGCCTTGAATGCCTCCTCCTGCCTCCTTTTCCTGTTGATCTTAGTACTAACTTTTTTGTCAACTTCATTTAAGTATATGACATTTTCTGTAGCTAGACATGCCCTCAAACCTCAGCTTGATCACTTTTCTTGTATAACTGTAAGGAAGGTAGAGAAACATTTCTGCCATCACTTCAGAAAGAAAAAACAAGGTTAGAATTCTCCTGGCCAATGTGCAGGTTGTAGAAAGCCTGTGACTTTGTTAAGAGTTCAGGTTGGTGGTAGAGCAGGGCTTTGATGTTGGAGTAGTACACTCGTGTGTTGAGACTGATGGCACCGCTGACTCTTGGCTGACACTTTGCAGTAGCTAAACCTGCTCCTCACATGTTTTCAGTGCAGAGCTGTGGCCTCTGTCCCTTGCCAGGACTCCATTGGCCAAATGCAGCTTGATCTGGGGTCTCTGCACCTAGCTTTCCCTGCTCCAGGACTCAGGAGAGGCTGTAGGATTGTGCTGCACTTATCCTCTCCTCATACGAGGCACCTTCCCTACCTGCAGTTTTGCTCTGTGAGTGGAGCCCTCCCCTTCTACAAGCTGTTCAGCGGCAGCTTGCAGTTAGGATCTCTTTTGTGATCCAGAAATACCAGGTCACTCAGATCCTTGATCTATACGTGTTGATAACACAAACAAGCAAAAAAGAATAATGCCACTCTTCCTGGATAATACTTTCTCCTACTTGGTCAAGTCCCAACTTGCGTAAGGCCAAAAAGGTTCTACTGACAAGTGTTCAAAAGCAGCATTCTTACAATGTTGTTAAAGAGCTAGAACTACCTTATATATGTGGAATATATTTTGCCTTTTGATTTTTTTTCTGCAAGTTTTATCATTTAAAACAAAGTGATTAATTAAACAAAAGAACTTTGTAATTAATGACTTGATCTGTTTATTTCTGATAACTGCCTCCAAGGTTTTAGAACTGCCGTGCTTATACACGCTGTGCTTTTATTCACAAGAAGAAATTAGAAAGCGAGCTGTCTCTGAAGCTTCTCGGTTTGTTTTTTTTTTTTTCTCAACTCTTAGCTGGTTTCAACTTGGAATGAATTATTCAGTGAACCAAAAATATTTAAATAAACTGTCAAGAAAGATACATTATCTGTATTTGCAGAAGAGACTAGTGCTGTCAGAATTTCTTATTCTAGGTGCTTAACTGCTGTCTTCCGTTTAACTTGTTACTAATAAACCACTTTGGATATTTTACTTGTTTTAAAACTTTGACAGCAAGCATGTACTGTTTCAATTATTCAGTGTAAGAGAGTATTAATAGTTTGTGTTTTAATATAGTAGTTTTCAATTTGACTTTAAACAGGTTTATTAGAGATAGATGCATTCAAATGCAATAGCATAAATTAAACAAATAGTGGTTAGGTTCTATTTGGTCTTTTCTTATTTGATCCTTACCTGTAGTTAGCTAAGAGGCATCCTGAAGACCCAAGGTCCATCAGTTTCTAGTTCTTAGACCACAGGCAGCTGAGGCTTGTGCAGAGTCATGAGATCCCTAAGCACCCTTTCAGTTGCCAGGGATCTTTTTGTTTTTCAATCAGTTAGTCTTTTTTACTTAGGTCTTGGCTTGATTGGAGACTTTCCTAGGATGAGATTAGGAGGGCAATAAATAGAAATCGTGTATTCTTGGCTCTCTGCCCCATGTGTCTCCACATTATCATCTCCTGCATTGTTTGCAATACCTGCAAATAACTTCAGCCAACCAATATGAGGCTTTAAAATTGTTTTGCTTCAGGGATTCTGTAGCAACTCCATCTCACTTTTTCTTATGGCACATGAAAACTACTCCTCTGAAATTCTGTGTTCTACAAAGCCGTCTGCAGGATTGCTCGTTCAAGGTAGCTTTTCAGCCTTTCTTCTTCATTCGTAGGTGAGGAAAAGAGAGTTTTGGTGTCTTGTGGTTTAGAGTCTGGATGTCCTCATGCCTTCTGCCAGTTCTTCCTCTTTTGTTTTGTACTATGTGGCATTCTTTCTTCTGCAGTATGTTGTGGGCATCCCAGATGTTCGTCAGGAATGGTTGTGTTGTCAGAATCCCTGCAAAACAGCTAAGCTGGGGAAACAATAGTTGAATAAATTTGATGGATTGAGCAAACATTTAATGAGGATCAAGGGAGCAGAGGAGTGAGGCTAAAAGGAGCTCTTAAAGTACTACATTTGCCCTCTGGCTCTCATCTCCCTTGCTTTGCTTGGTACAGAAGACTGAAGCCAGCTGCCTTTTAGCATTTGAACACAGCGAGTTACAGCAGCTGCTTCTCATCCCTGGCACAGTCTGCTTGAGCGCTCCTCTCAGCATAGAAGCGCCACAGACACATTTCAGTGGCACAAGGAGAACAATCCCCTGACACAGGCCAGGAATTCAGTCACTTTGTCCCGTGCCCACCGGAGACCCCACCAGGAAGTTCAGGGTCTAAGCTCCCATTCACTGCTACAGGAACTCCTGACCTCAGCTGAATCCAGGGCTTGCCCTGAACTGATACAGACCGTTTTTATTTTAGCTTTGTTTTGGCAGCTATTTTGCTTCTCGCAATTGTCTTGGACTTGTGTAGGAAAGAAGGTATATGAAAAAGGGCACACTCTAATGCCATTTTTGTCATCCAACTTTGTTAACTTAAAAGTAAATGCGTCCCGCTCTAAGGTGCACAGAGGATGAACTCCTTTCCAGGACATCCTGTCCTCCGGCTACAGAAAAAGCCTTGAGCTGACAGAGATACCTTTGCTTTAGATCACTATATGTGGATGAACCCCACCTTGGGAAGCTTAGTATGTATTTATTTTCAACCTCTTTGAAGGAGAGAAGAGAAAATTCCTTGTGTGGGTTCGAGCTGGTATCTTTCTAGCTGGTTCGTTCCCCTCAGGGAGAGTTTTGGTTCACATGACACAAGATAGTTCACTCTTTCTGATCGGGAAGCATCAGCAGCCAAGTGTGTGTCAGCTTTGCCTTCTTTTTCTGGAATTTGTTACTTAGAAATCCTGGATCTTTGCAGAGCCTGCATTCCTCTCTACCGCTACGTTGATTTCATTGTGGCTTTTCTTATTGAGAAACTTTATTGATGATCTTTCTGTTTCTAAACCTACGAGCAAACAGTGGCCAAAATATCTGTGTCAAATCTTGTTTAGCTGCAGAACTGCCAGCTTTCTCAGTCCGGTTGCTCTGGATGCTCCAAACTTTCCACCTCTGTCATGCTTTCCCAGCCATCATGCCTGCTGCTGAGGTCTCTGCTGGGGTCTGTGCCAGACCTGAGCCTTGCTGGGCTGGCAGCTTCTCCTCTGACACATGGAGCCGATCTCTGCCTCCAGACTCAGGCCTAGCGAGACCGAGAATGAGGAGAGCTCAGCTCAAGGGCAGGGGGTACGTTTCCCTTGGCCGAAAGGAGGCTTTTTGTGCTAGTTTTTAGAAGCAGCACACTACATGCATATTTTGATCCCTGGATGATACCAGGTAGTTGCAGTGAGTGAAACTACAGAAGCAGCCAGAGCCAGAGTTAGGAGAAGCCTGTTGAAAGCAAAACAGTATCGAGTTGTGGTACTTTGCCAGAATGCATTAGGCACAGATTTTATACGTCTGCCTTGTCTGCTAAGCCAATATAAAAGATGAAAGTGAGAGTGACCACAAGGTCAGGCACCAGGCTGGAGGTTCACTCCAGCTGAGAGGTGGCAATTACGGCCCATCTGAGGGCAGAAAGGACTGCCAGACCATTCACAAGCTGTATGAACAACTACGGCTTGTTCTCAGAAGAGTATATGTTATGACTCTTATTTATTTTTCATTATGTTCATGAAGTGAGAGATTCTCCACATCTTGGTGAACAGTTGGAGCAAGTAGAGTGTCTTTGGTTTCTCTTTGTGCTTAAATATATAGAGCTAAATATGTATATGATCAGATATAAGAAAGTTGGCACTGATGCAAGGCACTTTCCAGTCCTCAGCCTGATCATAGGTCCTCTCACAGCCCGAGACGGCTGGAATAGCCGTCTAGTCTTATAGGCCTCTTCTTTTGCATTTGGATTCAAGTAAGTGACCTTTATTCATAAGAACAACTCCTACCGTGAGGGAGTGGCCTCATTGGCATCATGTGAATTAGGATTATTTGGAGGAAATGACAGATGAAACTTCAGGATTGTGTTGGTGCCATCGTTGTCCATTATCTACAGCACAAAAACCCTGGTGTTGGTAGCAGAGTGGGTCAGGTGGGTCACAGACCATTGTTCAGCCATCTTTCACGTTAGCAGTTGGGAGAGGAAAAACACTGCAGAGAGGGGACAGTAAAGCTATTTTGGATAAGCAGGGAAGGATGAAACTCACCAGAAGTGTAAGGGTTACTTTTGAGGACCATGCACACCCTCTTATATGGTCTGTTGTACCCCACCTCCCTCCATGGCTTCCCTTAAGTAGTTATGGAGTTGTTGCTGAGCCACGTGTGTTTCTAAGAAGTCACAGCTGTAAATTCGCCAATAGGTTTGGCCTGTTCCCCATGGAGGAGTGGCCCAGTGACCATCCTAGGACTCTCACCATCCAGCCCTGAGGGACTGACTGTGCTTCAGAGTTCCTTTGTGATGGGTGCGAGATCTCTCTCCTGGTCAGACTGGGATCCATCAAGCTCTGGAGATTTTAAAATTTAGCATCTAACCGAGGAAAAGCTTCTGTAATCTTCACAGCAGATGGAAAGAGCTACCTGCCTCTGTAAGGTGGTTCATCCAGTCCTAGGGGAGGTGTCTCTGGTAGGTGATGTGAGTCGTCCACTGGGTATTTCTGGTGCTCTGGTGACAGCAAGGAAAGCTTCAGCTTGATTTCATAGGACTAAGGTTGACCCTTGATTCTCTGTGAAGCAGCAAGCATAAAGCCGGGTTCTGGCAAGGGCATGAGAGTGTGTCTGTGTGGGTGGTGTAGATCAATGGTTTAGATACTTCCTTGCACAGAGAGAAAAAAAAACACAGTCCTATTTAAGAGCTACTGGTTCCAGAGGTAGATAAACAGATTTTCTTTACATTTCATCAAATGCTAAGTGAACTAATGTTAAATATATATAAGTATTCTTTCCTTATTTAAACCTCGGTAGGATTTTCATTAAGGAATTAAATGCTTAAATAGTTTTATTTTTAATTTAGACTGTTAATACGAATATAGAGAGATGTTATCATTAAGTTTTGTTTGCTTCAAGATTTTTAGTCCCATTGCTTTACTATTTTTATAGTAAAAGTTAATGCTACTTTAATGGTTAGCTGTACTCAAGAAGAAATTGCACCTGCTGTGCAAAATCATTATTCTGAAGCAAAAGTCCAGGGTACTTAGTACCTAATTTGTGTAATTTACATATTTAGAAGGCAGTTTATTTACATTATATTTTATAAAAATAAATATTTCCCACTTACTAGGAAAAAAGAAAGCCCTAACTTGTTTTTATCACAAAGAAAAGGGGAGTTAAAGGTTGTAAGTATATGTTAATCTTCTTTTGAAGGCAAAGCTGTATTAGACATAGGGTAGTAAAAATTGACTCTCTTACTGGAGTCTGAAATTCTATAGCTGAATGTAACAATGTGTGCTAGAACTCTGTCACTGCCCCAAGCAGAGGCATCTCCCATCCCCACGATGGATGAACCTCCAGTCTGCCTGCCCCATCCTGTCCCCCAGCCCCATAAACACAATGCACTTAACGTGGTGGATTTTAAAAAGCATTGTGATTGTACAAAAATTCTAAATATTTGAAATAGCTGCATTATATTGTAGTGGAAATAACATGTGTGTTATAACTGAGACTCTGCCAACGTCTGCTCTGCAAGAGTGTTCTGTTTTACATTCCCAAACACATGCCAGACTTCAGCCACAATACATTTCTCTTCTATCCTTAACATATAATAACCATGCTGTTCAAATACGTACATATTTTTTTCAAATGAACTAGCTTGTGCCAGAACTATTGACTCTTCAGACAAAGTACCCGTCTCAATCAGCATTAAGGCAGTAGACTGTAACTAAGGTGAGACCTTTTTGTTCTCTTGTGATGTAGATTCAGTCATTTTAAGGCAAAAGATGCCAGACACAGACTGGAAATCAAAATATGGTTCTGTATTAATTTCCTGTGAGTTCTTTTTTCTTCCTTGTAAAAAACTTCAGGAGGCATGAATTCCTGATATGAGTTCCTCTTTCTCATCTAAACTGATAATTATGGGGGAATCAGGCCAGCACTAGTACTGTAATAATAGTTTGCTCTCAAGTCCTATGCAGATGGCAAATAAAGCCCAGAGGAGGTTTGAAAGTGGTAAATATTAGGTCCGAATAAGGAGAGTGGAAGAAGAGTCTGAGGGCTGCTTGGAAAAGAACATTTTAAACCTCTGCTTTCCTTACAACTTCATTGCAATCCTTATTGAGCAATTCTTTGTACAATGTTAATGATGAGATGTATTTCGGGGACTGTTGGAGGACTGTCTTCTTTCGTTAGTATAAAGCAATGCCATCTGATATGGTAACACATGTCGCAGACTTGAATCCTCTGTTGAAATAATACTCCCTTGTCTTACAGGAATTTTGTGAGGATATGTACGTCAAAGATTTTACAAAGCTGTTGTAGTGCTAGGCACAGAAATACCATGGATGCATCCTTACAAAAAACCTATTTGGACTGAAATTGCAGGTCAGGATGTTCTTCCGTTGTTGCTCCTATATGGAATATGTTCCTGCAGAGACAGCATTACAAAATGGATTAAATACATCATTTGTTATTCAGCTGTTGTTGGATTTGGAGATGGTGAGATCTTGTCCGTCGAAGAAGTTGAGTCCATCTGGGTTGTACAGCAAGTAGCTTGGAGACAATCATATCCTTGGATTAGGATTCTCTTATTTTTTCTCATTCTTAATTTACTAAAAGAGGATTTTGCATAGATCAGCTTACTCTGAAAGTGGTGTCTTTTTTTTCTGTAGATACATAGTCAGTTTTTAAAAGGCCACTCCTATGCACTCACTGACGTGTTTTCTTTCTTCTGAACCAGGGTGATGTTTGCCTTCTCTACTGAGAATACGAGGCACTACTGGTACAAAGGCAGGGTGAGCCAAAATTCTCAGACCATGCTTCTATCCCTCACCCACTCATGTAGAAAACCACACCATTAGGATTGAATTAATGGCAAATGTCATTCAATTTGTCTTGTAGGAAGCCTCAGATGAAGCAAATATTTTCTGGCCTGTTCCTACTTTTTTCTCCCAAAACATCTGCTGAATCCACCAAAATTAGTCTCTTTACCAGGCCTCCATGTTTTTTACTTCTAAACAGAAAGTTAGGATTTATTTTCCTGTAGTTTTGTATAATGACCTAACTACAACAGTGCTTCAAAAACAAATATTGCTTTGGTGTCAAGAGTAAAGGTACATTTTAGGTTGAGATAATCTCAGCGCCTGACCTGTGGTGTATTGTTGATGTGTAACATTGCAACAGGTCCAAACTACTTTTGTGCCATCAAATTAACTTGACTGATACATTTATCTGCAGGGTTTTGGTGTGAACTAAGCAAATTATAGTAGAAGGTCATGAAATTCAAAAGCTTTAAGTCAGGTTTCTCTTTGAAGCTTGAGAGCAGATGAAGCAGTTCAAGCAAGCAAAAGCACTCCTGTGTTGTAGTTTGTCATGTCATTGATCTTATTGTAGTTGGTAATTGCTTTTAATGCACTGAAGATTCCCTCATTTTTTCCTTCAGTCTCATATAATGTTCAATATTACAATGTTTGTCTCCTGAAATTTCACTGATGTTCTTGTGGGGCATCGTAGCTGAGGATCATATTGAACTAGTACATCATTTCCTCATTGATGGTATTTTCTAGAAGGTGAAGCTGTTATGTGAAAGAAGGTAATTCAGTTTTCTCTGATCACAATCACAAAACATTTAGCAATTTAAAAAATGTCTGGAAACCAATAAGCATTTTGCCTTTTATTTCAGAAGAAGCTTTCGCAAATAAAGGGACAGTGCCAGATTAAAGTTTCTGTTTCAGTAAGGCGGTTCACCTTTTACTGCTGGTAGAAATACACATTTTAATCCTGTGGAAATTTGTTTTGTACGTTGGTTACATTCTGCGAATGTACTGAGACTGAAAGGATCATAGAGAAGGATCAGTCCCTGGTCGCAGGTCCAGTCTCTGGTTCCTGCACAAGACAGTAATGTTGCTGGGCTTGTGTTCCTTGTACAATAGAGAGAAGGTTAATAGGGTGCAAAATTTCTCAATAAGGAAAAGTAACAGCTGTTTTGCTGAAGTGTGTGAAGCAAGCTGACTTGAAAATGTAGCCGGGTTTTATTAGACCTCCTCAACTTCACATATACCTACAAACAGACCTTCTAGTTGTACTATGGCAAGTGAGTGCCTCTGGGCGCTTATTTGTATACTACATGACATGTCTGGAGGAGTTACAAGTTCTTGAAATGTGAACAGCTTGGTCTTTGTTATGTGAGTATGTATTGAGGGTTGGAGGTAATGAAATTGCAGGTTGACCTCTTGATACAGCAGCCCTAGCAATTGCTGCTGTAATAATGATCCTCCTTTCAATTCCATGGGACAATGGAAATTACAGTTCTACAGATTGCTTCTAATTTTTATGCATGAGCTTGTTTAGAGCCATCTATGACTGAAGAGCATGTTGTTCCATCATCGTGGCTTTTAAACAGCCTGCAGTGTGCCTACTGTGTTTGATGGTGTCTGATGCTGGATGCAGGCGGATCAGAACAAGCCATCATCACATGTGCGTCCTTGCATCAGCCAAACTGAGTAGTTTTACTCCTCTGAGAGATGGTAGTGAGCGCTGCTGCTTTTCCCAGTGGGGATGAGTGATGGCCCTGCCCCGAGTGTTGGCCAGGGCTGGAACGGGGCTGCCTTCTGTAAGGATTATTCCCTAGCACCCTCTTAAAAGCACTGTAGTGACCTGAAATTAATTAGCTGGTGATGATATGATGTGCCTCTGTGTTGCTGAAAGGCATGATGGTACCTTCAGCTGCACAGATGTCTTTGAGAAGAGTTTCTGAGCTGTCATGGTTTTGGTTTGGTTTGTTTGGGTTGAGTTTTGTTGTTTGTTTGTGTTTTGTGTTTGCCGTAAGTAGAGAGCATGTGCTGGTTGGTTACGGTGCCAAGAGAGGTCAGTGTCCCTCTGTGACACTAATTCAAGAAATACCTTTTATCCACACGCCAGGTTTAGTGTCGTGGCACCTTGCCTGAATCCATGAACTGGTTTCTTCCAGAGGTGTACAACCTCAGTGACGCAAATATGGGGCTTTTGGCAAAGTCCTTATTCAGGCAATAGTCACATGGCCTTTCTGCGACTGTTTTGCCCCAGTGAAGTTGTGCTAAACCAATGCAATGACTCCAGGAAGGACCCAAACGCCAGTGGACAGACATGGAGGTCCGCAGGGCTGAAGGAGGGCTCAGGGCTGTGCTGTGACTGGGACTGTGCTACACGAAAGCATGAAGGCAGAATTGTTAACATGATGGGGTCAAGGAACAGAAAGCTGTGAGCAGATATTGGGAGTGGTCAAAGACGAGGTCAGAGAGTCAGCCATGGGAGAGGTTTTCCAGCAGAAGTTAGTGGTAGAGCAGAAAAACATAATATTTTGTAAGACTGAAAATAATGGAAGTGGTGCTGCACCATGCTCAAGGCATAGTGATGCTGGCATTGCCATGTGCCTCACTTCAGAGGCCTCAAGCTGGACTCTTATGGGCTTTGAATTATCTTTGTTTTCCTAGAATTGATCCCAGTGCATCCAAGAAATAATGTGTTTGGAGGATATCATGGAGAAAGCTTGTGGTGCTACCCATGCATGTTGAGAGCTTAAATACAATAAAAAGCAATTAATCCATTTTTGCAAGTTGTTGTTTTACATTTCAAGTTATTAGTCTTCTCTCAGCTTCTCACCGTGTACATCTTTCTTTATATCTCCCTTAGGACTCCAGAATTCAAAAGTGCAGAAGTGATCTTTTTTTCCCTGCTATGTAGTGAGCATGTTTGTAACAAAGAGATGGGCATTGATAAGAAAAAATCTAGGGAATAGCTGTTCCCACACACTAAAAAAAACAAAAGCAAATTAATATTGAAAAAGAGACTGAAAGGAACGTATGGGAGTTAGAAGATCTGAGTGAAATTTGGCTTCAGTGACATTAGTGGTAAAACTTGGATTACCATGGAGCCAGGGTTGCAGCTTGGGATTTAATTTCCATCACTGCCATTAGGCATGCTACCAGTTCCTCCCATGTAAAATGAACACTGTGACACTTTCCCATCGTTGTACAGGGCTGCAGGGGTCACTGGAAGGAGAGTCCACGTGAAATCTGGGTACTTACTTGGTTTACAAAGTATTGTTTTATTACTGGCTTATCATGGGGTAGAAAGTGTGGGGAGGTTTCCCAGCTGTTTCCAGACACTTCCTGCATGGACTCTCCCCTTCCTGCCAGCTGAGGCCACATCACCCTGTCTGCCATACCAGTTATCCTGCCAAACGAGACAGATAGCCACAAAAAGCTCAATTTCTTTAGTGCATGGCCTTAATTCCCCATCTGATTAGCATCCCGCAGCTTTTAGAGATAGGTAATTTCCCTGTGGGGTAGAAAATATTCCCTGGTGCTGTGGATCCTCGGGGATTAGGGGTGCTACTGTGGGGCCACTGGCTGGAGTGGGTATTTACATGTCTGGCAGGAGTTCTGGTTTGTTAGCAGAAGTGCACAGGTTTTGAAGTGACTTTTCTGATAGAGCTAGTCTTCATTTTTGTTGTTCTAAGTTAGTGTCTCTCCAAGTTTTTCAAGTGGCTGTTCATCAATGTAGAAATGCACTTCCAGTTGAGAAGAGCAGGTGGGCACCTCGCTTCAGACTCGGTGGGGAATTGGCTTTGTTTGTGTCTTACAAGCAAGCTGGATTTAGGACCTGGAGTTTGCCTTTGTTTTGGAAACAATATTATGCGTTCAACCAGATGACTGCCCTGTCTAGGAGTGGTAAAGGGTAAGGCTGGCATGGCAGTTCCCATACATAACGTGCAGTTATGGTACAGTTGTGGCATAGGATCTGCACATCAAATACATTTTCCTCTGACTATCAGTGTCCAGTGCATTCTCTCTTGGGTCAGTCAAGTTACTAACTTCCTTTTAATAGAAATTGTGATGTTGTGTCTCTTCTGCCTAATTTCGCACATGTCTGTACATACAGGCATATCTACATAGATCTGTGAAAAATTGCATTATAATATGGCATAGATAAAGAACATAGTAAAGAAAATTAACCTGAAAAATTGACTTGAGAGGACAGTAGATTGCCAGTAAAAGTTACTAACAATCTATTGCAGACAAAAAGTTAATGCCTGTTCTTCCTGTTTGCAGGATTCTTCCTATTGACAGGATTCAGTTAAAGCACTGATGGTGCTTTGACAATATCGTATGTCAGAGACAAGAGTATGTAAGGAAGGGACATGCAGGTGTGGAAGAGGCTCTCCAGACTGGTAGCTCCATGCCGCAGTCTCCCTGCATGCGTGATTGCACTGCAGGGTGGCTGCAGCTGCGCACGTACCAGAGAAGCTCGGGCATCACAGCTGGGCAGGGAGGCCACGTGGTCACATCTGGAGGGGCAGCATGCGGAATTAGGTAGCGTAGGACTGCGATATTGGAAACAAGGCGTTTCATCACTAGTGCTCTGTTAGGAGGGATTTGTGGAGATGCACTCGTGCAGAGTGATCTTGGCAACTGGATCCATCCTGTGTTATCCTAGAGAGGGACACACCACATCTGCCTAGCTTCACCCTTCCTACACAAGCACCTGTGTTCCCCACCACCCCAGGCTAGCAGTACCCACTCTCACCTTTTACCTCCTTAGGTGTGCTTCTTACACCACTGGCAACCAAGGATTATTCCCTCCCTCCCCCCTCCCTCCCCCAGAAACAGCAACCTCTTCCCATCTGCTCCCTCGGAGCCAGCCAACAGAGCCCCGGGCCTGTGAGCCAGCACGGGAGGAGGCATTTGGCTGCTCAACCAGCCATTCTTTGTGCTGCCCAGGGAAAAGGCAGCAGGCTGGATGGAGGCGCTGGGTTTGACTTGCTGACTGATGGTTAGGCCATGCTGCTTTAGCACATTCCAGCCATGAGCAGTGTAAAGTGATATACCAGGAGTACAGATGTGGCTTGCTTGCTGGCGCTTTGCTTCCCGACATTCCCGATCCGTGCAGCATGCACATCACTCTTTATTCTTTTCCTTTGATTGAAAAATGATGAATAAGAGATAACTGGTTTTCTGCTATGTAGGGACTTGGGTCAGTTCTCTCACTTGGCCAAAGAACAGAGGTTGTGGTACAACTTCCACACAGTCAGGAATGCACAGCGTTGCATGCCCGTAAAGGCATCTTAAAAAGCTGAGTACTTTCACACTGTAGGAAGCCAAGTATCAGGACACCAGGAAAAACAGACTCACAGAATTACAGAATTGTTGAGGTCAGAAGGCGCCTCTGGAGATCAAAGCAGAGTCAGCTAGAGCAGGTTGCCCAGGGCCGTGTCCGGTTGCATTTTGGGTATCTCTAAGGATAAAACTCCACAATGTCTGTGGGCAAGTCCAGGGCTGTGATCCTGCTGTTTGCCTTGTTCCATCCTCTCAGGAACTTGACCTCCACCATTTCATGGTTCTGTAGCCAAGGTTGCCCCCAGCCTTTACAACCCTGATCAGTCCTTTCTTGGTGAATATCAGGTCCAGCAGAGCTGGACAGAACTGAAAAACTCTCAAGCACAGGAGTTTTAAAGTCTACCTGTGAAATGAGTGAATTTTCTTGCTATTTTTTATTTGGTATATTTTTTTCTTTCTTGAATGAATGAAAGCTCACATCACCATTCCGTGCAAGTCTTGGTCCAGGAGGTTTGCACTGTAGGTGTCATTGCACAAACACACCTTCTCTGATCAAGTAAGTATTTATCCTGTAATTCTATGCAGGTTCACCTACAGTAGAAGAGCCACGGTACAGTTACTTCTGGCTAAAATTTCTAACATCATTTGGAGACAATGTGACTTTGAATATGGAGCTTGCAAATGCCATTCTTTCAGAAAAGCCTTTTTAAAGATACACCAAAATTAAGAACATGATTAAAACAGTATTTTTGTTCTTTCACGTTTCAGGGAAGTTAGGTGGCTTCTGTTGACTTTTGTGCATCATTCTGGCCTGTTACCTGTACCATTTTGCGCTCAAGCCTTTCTGAAGGTTGGCTTTGGGAAGAGACATCAGTACAGAAATGCCTCAAGTCTTGCATTTGATACTGCTTTTACCAGGTTTAGTTCCACTCTCTTTCCTAGAGCTGCGTTCTTTCCCGAGGACGAGCCAATGTTTTGCTCTTGGCTGTTTCAGAAAACGCCGGTGGTGATATAATCAGTTCCTTACTGTCAGTGTGTCAATTTTCAGTTGGCTAGCGCAGCAATAGATTAAAAACTTAAGTGGGTGGAAAACCAGCTTTAATTAATTAAGATGCCTCATAATTATTTCTAATGTTACTGTTCTCTGAGGACATATACGGTCACTCATGAATATGCTGCATTAGTCTGAAAAAGACTGATTTTGCCAAGAGGGAAAGATAATTTTATATTAAAAAGTTGACCAGTAACAGCCTATTTAGATGTTTCTGTATATTTAATTTATTGCAAGTGGATGTTGTTAGCATGGTTCGTGAGTGATAGGTTACACTAAATAGCATAATCCTGCCCTTTTCTGCATCTGTCTGAGCTCACGGAGCTCTGTTGAGTGGCCTTGGTGAAGCTGGGGACTGTATTTGCCCCAGGATGTGTTCAGGTAAGTAAATTTTTTAACGATAAGGAGCTGCGCAGACCATAGTACAACACTAAACATTTGTGTTATTCAATATCATCCCTTTTCCCCCAGAGCATTTTTATGACTATCCAAACTTTTGATCACGGTCTTTTTACATGATCAAATTCATTTTCTGTCTCTAGAGGCTACAGAGACTAAAAATCTGATATCTCTTAGAAAATTAAAGCTTCAACATTCATCTTTAATATCGCTTTCTAGATCTGTGGCACTCCCTCTGATGAGTACTTGCCAGGAATGCTTTTCCTGGGTATTTATAGCACTATTTCTGTTATAAACTAAGTCTTTTTTGATAGACTTTGGCTTTTGGGCTCATTTTTATTCCATATCACTACTTGGGTTGTACAAGACCTCTGACATGCAGTAATCCACTGGAATGAGAGAAGAGAGTTCAGTTTACTGCAGGTTTACAGAAGTTTTCAGGCTTTAAGCAAGTTGTGGGATATAATTCAAATAAATTTTTCAATATCATTATTGTTCAAGTCCTCTAGATGTTTCACAATATATTCTGCTAATTCTTGGCTTCATAATATATTGATCATATAAATTATCAGACTAAGCAAACCATCTCAGTGAAAAAGATTAAGTGCATGAAATAACAAAAAAGCCTCACTAAGAATGGTTCTTTAGTCTGTGCAGATAGAACATAAGTTTCAAAACAAGAGAACGAACTGATTGACAGCTCATCAACTATGTATGCTCTCGTGTGAAGATCTCTGATCCAGAACTTTGGGTTGCTCAGATAATGGTTTAAGTCAACCAAGGCTGACCAGTAAGAGAGTTCAAAGTTTGTTTTGTGAATCGTTTTGTCCTTTTGCTGATCTTTCTATTGTGTGCATGATGCCTGATGTGACTTTCAAAATCTGGGCAATTTCCCGGCACAAATTACTTGGAAATTTGAGCTTCTTTCAGAGTTCTAAGCTTTAGTCAAAGTAATGACTTTCCAAAATTCCTAGTGTTTGTTGTCACATTTCTGTGTAGTTCTAAGTGCTGGGAAGTCTCTCTAGCTGATAGCTCATCCTATTCATTTTGCTTTTTTAAACTTTTTTATCCTTTGACTTCAATTTGAGCAGATCTAGACCAAAAAGGTTGTTTTACATCATAATTTGGTAAATAATGCTACTTAATAACCTGAATAACCTCAGGGATGAAGGAGGTGAGCCTGTTTTATGTTTCCTTTCTTCAGCTGATTCATGTCGTTTTTCATCCCTCCTTCTCTTTCTCTATTTCATTATCCTCCCTTCTTTATTTCTGAACTTGTGATAGTTACAATAAATATGAAAAAAAAAAAAAAGAGCCCCTCATTGCAAATGCTGCTGAGGTTGCAGCTTTCTTAGAAATACCTGTGGTAACTTCCAAGCAGCTGCAGTACTGGGCGCGCTGTGCTGTGCGGTGTGTTACGATGGCTATCCTGCTATCAGTACTGGGATAGCTAATTTAAAGATAGCTCAGATATGCTCCCTTGAGCTCTAGTGACTGGAGTGTTGACTGTGAATAAGTACTCTGATTACATGCTGAATAAGTATTCTGTGTAATATATGGGAGTATACCCTACAAGATAATGGAAAATGGAAAAGAAAGACTGCTTTTCTTCGTTTGCAGGTATTCAGTTTGACTGCAGGAAATGAAAAAGGTATGAAAAATATGGGAGGGAGGGGCAGGACACCATCATGATAAGAATCACTGTGTTTGTTTCGGCTTGTGATAGGGCAGCATTAAAATTCTGAGCATCACAGCAGCACACGCAGCATCAGTGCCTTCCAGGAGCAAGCAAATGCGATTCAACAGCGCCTGCATTTGTCAGCAGATCATGGTGTTGGGAAGGAAAGAGGAGTCGGCATTAATGCTGTTAGCGTTTCTGCACTGGCTTAGGGCTCCAGACCAGGGTATTGTCTCACAATTAGTTCCTTTAGAGTCGATCCAGTGAACTTTCCTCCACTTCTGCAGTCCCACATCTGCTTTATTAGGCAGCTGTAACTGGTTTAGAGTCATCATAATAAAAAAGAAACCTTTTTTCTTTCAAAGCAATCCGTAGTTTGGCAGGGAATAAAATGGCCACTTCAGCACTGGTGACAGAAAAATCTGCCTTTAATTGACAGAAGGAGCTTTCTCCAGACTCTGGTGTAGGTACACTAAGACTGTGTATGCCCTGAAATACCCTGGGGGTTAGCATGTAGCACAGAAATAAAGTTTAATCTTTTATACTTTTGCATATTCTTTGCTATGTTTCTTTGTGCATTCTCCTCCCCCCTCTGCTGTAACAGCAGAAGCAGTTCCTAAAATACTCAAGTTCATGCACTGCTGTGCTGTAAAGCTGTACTGTGATTTCTCTCCCTTATCTTTTGCAAAAAAACACTTTTTTTTTTTTTTTCTTCAGAAATCATCTCAGTTTCTCTGCTAGTATTTTTTTCCGGGACCCTTCTCTCTTATTATGAACATAAACTCTGGAATAGGGTGCTTTTACAATCTAAGAAAATCCAGAGGCTCAGATCTGACCTGCTGCGTCTTCAGGTCTACTAAAATGACTTTGGAGAGCAAAATATCATTTGATGAACGAAGTATGGTCAGCACAGCCTCTGAGTCCTCTCTTCCTACTCTCAAACCTATGTGGGAAACAGAGGTCAAAGACATTTCACCGTTTTGGTCATGCATAGTGAAATGTTTTTCAAATCCCTAGTGCCTTCTGAATCTGCAGGCTCAGCCTTAGTAAGAGAGTGGAGTTGCCTCTGGATGGCAGATTTCTGCAGCAATCTTCCTCTACAGCCATTTTGCCTCCTTCTGTTTTCCACAAGTTCACTTGAAATCGTTCAGCAGGGAATTTACAAGCCATAAAACTGCATTATTCAGTTATGAAGTAACAACCTCATCACCATGACTTCAGCAAGGGCTCATAAAAGCCGGAGTCAGATTTATAAGCAGAGGAATTGCCAGCTACGTCTAACATATGCTTTGCAGTGACAGGCTTCCTGGTTTCTTTCACCTGATAAGGTAAAATACTGGTTAGGCCTATCGTGGATAGCCTTTCTTCTAAATGACTAAGTGGGTTAAAACCAAAGTCAGGTTTTCCATGTGGAGCACTTTGCCTGGGGAGATAGTCCCCTTGGATGTGGTTTTCTACATTGCAAGTGAACTTCCAGTTTCTTCATTGTTTTTCCTGAGAGCAGTCATGATGCAGAAAGCTGCTGTTCTTGCATGTCACAGTTTAGTCACTGTCCCATGGGTAGTTTAGCAATTTTCTCTTCTTTTGATACTCCTTCAACGTGATGCCCAAGTGGTATGTTCACCCCGAGGACTAGGGACTCCGCTGCCCTGCCTGTGGAAGGGCCGGAGGCATGTTGCTTTGCTTTTCAGGTAATTGTAATCTCTGCTTTTTGAAAGACAGAGGCCACATTTTCCTTTTTCTGTGTCCTCGGGAGCTTACTAGATCTACATAGTCTTTCAAAACTAATTGCCAGTGGCTCAGAAAGTTCATTTATTCCCCTCTCACTTGAGGCTGCATTTCATTGTGTGTATTAGTGGCCTGCAAAATACTAATGAAGACATCAAGCCTTTTTTTTAGCTTGCAGGAGTATGAAAAAGGGTGAAAGACGCTGAGATCCCATATATCATCCACACATACATAGAGCTGGAGAGTAATCACACTGATTACTTTGAATATCTTAGGAACTGCTCTGAGGCAAAAAAACCTGCTAATGTATTAGTCTGGAGCCCATTATTATGAACGAGCTGTAACAAAGATGTTGAGAGGTCTTTCACATTACTTCAGAATAGCTGTTGCCTATTAACCATGCCAGGACCCTCTAATATTGCAGAACGTTTTAAAAGGCATTTAAAGATCATTAAAGATTAGACATTTAGGCAATATTTAGAAGGCGTCGAAAGTAATTTGCATGACCCTGGAGATCTTGCTAGGCCCATGGCTGCCGACATGGACACTTGGTCTGTTTTACAAATTAGCCCTGTACTGGTTTGGTGGTCATGAAGTTATGGTGCTTGTAATTTAAAACATTGAGACTTCATGTTAATATTGGCATAATTCCCATCATTTCATCTGATTACATGAAATCCCATAACTCATGGAAGAGTGGTGTGTTGTCTCATGTGTTGCTCAAGCGGTGATCTGATGACACGAGTCAGCCACAGTTTAAACGGAGACCGTATCTGCCTTTGTTTGCTGTGATTGCTTCTTGTTTATTATTATTATATTCTTGTTTATTATAATCTTATTGTTAAGATTGTTTCCTCTTTATTATTTACAATTATTTGTCTCAAAATTAAGGAAATATAAAGACAACTGTTTGGGTCTTGTAATAATGTTCAAAGTCCGATTCCACACCATTATGAAAATCATAAAATCCTGAGCATAATGTTATACAACACAAAATTACAAACAAGACTGTTTCCAAGAAAAACACTCAATGAACTCAGCAAAGTTAATTGTTCCTGACATCAACGTTTGCCTGAAGGTCAGAGTGACACGAGTCTGGTTTGAGTGAGGCACGTTTTGTGTTTCGTTAGATGCCTGGTGCAGTGTGGACACATCAGTGCTGCCAGCATGTTTGTGTACTGCAAATAATTAAATTATGAGGTTGCACAGACCATTGGACTGTGGGAGTGATGCTGAATTATGTTTCAAAATGAAACAAGATGTGGAACATAAAAGGGGGAGTGGAAGCAGCTCTTCAGCAGGCGGCTTCAGAGGCAGGAGCTGTGAGACCAGGACAGTGCTCTGTACTTCGCAGGAGTGTTGTGAGGATTGCCCATGGCCCCTTGGAAGCGTCTGAGTATTTGTTTTGTTCTCCTCTAATGGATGCCTTGAAAAATTTCACAAAGATGCTTTAACACATAAAAAAATATGGTATAAAAAAAAACCAAAATGAACAACTGTGTGAAAATGTATTGAGGCAGAGACAAGCATAAAAAATATCACATTAAGCTAGAAACATTTCTTACCAGTGCAACATGAAAATGTGATATTTGAAGCAGCTAAAACGTTACTTTGATGCCTATGAATATCCCGTAAGTGCTATGATGACCCTGGAAACACGAAGATGTTGCTGAACATCTGAAGAGAGATGATGAACTGTACACCTCTCATTGCACATTGTAACTTAGTAATTTTTATTTAAGAAAGGATTAAAAAGTCTTTTGCAACCCTATTAGGTAGTATTGTCATTTGGTGTTTCCAAATTACTCTAGTAGCCAGCGTGGGTTTTGTGATTATTAATGACTGATTATGATTAATTGGGATTATACAATTCCATAGATGCCGTAGCATTCTAGTGAAGGGTAGAATAAGTACGTACGGAGATGCAGAAGTGTCTGTGGCAGGTACATGATGTGCACTTGCAAGGGTTGTTGCCTTTGTACAGATTGATGAATGGGGCGTGGGCGTGGGCCCTGCTGAATTTGAGGACAATGAAGGCTAATGATGCATGCTGTTAAAAACAGAACTTAGTTAAGCATAGACAGACATCTGCGTCTGCTGCAGCAGACTGCTGTGGGCTTGGGTGTGCCCTCTCCTCCAGGATGAGTGTGACCTTCCTGAGCCACACCAGCGTCGGTGGGATTGCAGAGGAGGCTACAGGCACTACCAGCAGATCTCTTCAGCTCTTTCAAATAAATGGGCAGGATCCTGGGGTCTGAGAGCTCAAATCCCTCTTCCCCCATCCAAAATTCCAGGTAGATGTTGAACACATACCTCAATGATTTCAAGCATTTGGCTCTGTCATTAATTTTTAAAAATGTTTACTGCATTTGTTGTATTTTTGTTAGCCTCTCAAAGCATTTGTCTAAAAGATGGTATAAGTTTTCCATTGATTTTATTGTGACCTCCATTTCAAATAAGACAATTCCTACTTATTTCTTTCTGTAAAAATTGCTCAGAAGTCAGTTTTATGCTGGCACATCAGAAAATGAGACCAGTTGTACTTCGGAACAACACTTCAAAGATTTTATTGATTTTTGTTTTTTCACAGGAATGTTTCATCAAGGGCTTTCAGTGAAGTTCTTTCGTCAACACTTCTTGTGATATATAGTGTTCTAAAAAGGCAAAATGTTGTCTTCTTAAATGATTGACCTTCTAGGGCAAAGACATCAGTGACTGAAGAGTTTCAAAAGCAGAGAATAAGTTGCAACTGAAGTGTATTAGTAATGCAGATTTTTCTGCTTACAGCATTTAGAGGTATATCCTTTCAGGAAGCAAAACATGGAGGCAGTTTTCAGTTAAAGATATCTTCTCTGAGTGCATCTGTGTTCACCTTCTGTTTGTGTGTGTGTGCGCACATTTTAATCAGTCTTCATCAGAGAAATCTGAATGTCAGTGTGAGAAGCATTTAATGTTCTTATTATTTTGTAAAAACAAAACTCGGGTAATGTATTTTGTGAGATTTGTTTTTTCAGGTATAATTAATATAATGTGTGTATTTTATACAAGGTTACAGTCATGAGTATGTAGAAGTGCTCTTGAAGTCATATGTGTTTATGGACAGAGAGAAAGATGAGAGGGAGCGAGAAAGGTTGTGGGGAAGAAACAGCATACTGTGAGATATAAGGATTTTATTGTGAGTCTTTCAGGGTCTGGCTGTATTACTGGAGATGAGCCATGACACAGTTATGCACTTCTCCTGGACAAGTGCTGATAAACCCTCGTGTCACACCAAAGCAGAGGGTGTCCATGATAGAGATGGATCAGGGAAGCTCCTTGAGAAACATTTATAGTGCTCTTAAAAAAAAATCTGTAGGATTATTAATCATATCCATCTGCCTTTAAAGCAAGAATCAATTCACTACCATGTCCTGGAGTCTATCCTCTTAATGCTGTGCTTGGCATGAGAGCTCACATGCTGACCACCATGCCCTCAGGGAGGTGTGGTGGCAGCCACTGCTGAGCACACTCTGGGCTGGCCTGGCAACCACCACCTCGTGAGGTGGATGTGTTTTGGGAGGAAGGATCAGCTCAGCTCAGCTCCACTCGCAGTCTCATTGAGCACCTTTAGGAATAACATCTCTTATGGAGATCTTATTAATCTCCTCCTTTTTTTTTTTTTTTTTTTTTTTAATATTATTATTTGTTCTACACTTTGACNAATCTCCCCCTTTTTTTTTTTTTTTTTTTTTTTTAAGATTAATGACTGTGCTACACTTTGACAGATTGGGATGAGTTTTTCCAAGATGGATGTCTGCCCTGAGCCATATTATTTTAATTATTCTCTTTGGGAAAATGATGACAAGGAAATTTCAGGCATTTCTGGAAATAAAACAGGGGAAGAAAATGTTTGTTTTCTGATCTTGATAAATTTGGTGACTTTTAGTTTCTTTGAGTAGCTATAACTCCTCTGTATTTTGATGGAGGGTGGTCGATGGTGGGGATGAGGGGCTGAATTTCTGATAACAAAGTACATTTTGATGTGCCCTTCCTGCACTTCTCTGTGAGAAAATCTGTTTTCCATGCTGAGTGGATACTCCCTGGAGCTCCTGTGAGTGCAGCCACATGGAGCATCTCCTGGTTGAAGACTTTCCCTGTGGTGGCACCAGGGCTTCCATGTGGGAATGCAGGGCTCAAGGCGGTGGGTGATGTGCAGCCTCGTGTCAGGTGTGTTGTCTCCGGCAGGTGAACCAGAGCGTGCACCCATGTGTCATTGACAGCTGCAGCGTTTGGGGTCTCTGGTTCACTCCTCACAGAGTCCTGACTCGTGAATCATAGTACTCAGAATATCCAAAATCGGGAGCGTGGATTTGGAAATCACACTCCTGCAATTAAACCCAGCAAGCAGTGGTCACTAGCGGTGGGGATCCTCTTTTTCTGTGTGCCTCATTTAGGTCTATATCTGACCGGTGTAAGTGCTTAGTGACTTTATCTACAGCTGGACATTTGAGGACGAGGTAATTCTGATACATACTCCTGGAGAGATTTTAGATGAACTAGGCACTTTGCCTCATGAAATTTAAATGTATGCAGATGGCGTTTTTTCTTAGATAAATGGTGATCACATGGTGTGGGAGCTGGCAGTCGCATTTATACTTATTAAGAAAGGGCTAAAGAGCTGAGGTTTGTTGTGGTCCCACAGCAGCTCCAAATGGTGGCAGGGAAGAGAAAATAAATCAATCCCTACTCTTTTTAACCTCTTTTTTGCTCTTAAGCTGTGCTAGTTTGGGGAGAGCTTGGGTAAGGAACAAGGAGAAAGAAATGCCTACAAAACCCAAGCCTGTGCTAATAGGTAAGAACAAGCAGTCAGACCTTCTGGTTTCTGAAAAGGAGGCAGAAACAACTCATTCCTACAAAACTGGGTAAAGTTGTCTGTGTTGTCGAGTCTTGCAGCCTGTAACAGCTGATGTCAAGTCTGTTGAAGGCACATGAGTGCTGTGTCTCTGATTTTGAGTTAGCTGAGGGGAAGGAAAACAGGCAAAACATGCAGTCTTGTCCAGAAGAAAAAGAAGAACAGTGAATGTTTTTAAAATACTTCTCCCTTCCAGTTAGGAGGGACCAAAGTATTCCCAAGCTGATTTAGTTCTCTGCCTCTCACCGGAACTTAACATAAGCCATAGGCTTCAAATCGTGTGTGAGAAGCCCCCGTTACTCCAGTGAGGGCAGCATATTGACAGCGGGGCAGGCAGACCAAGAGGCTGATCCATTTTTCCTGAAATCTGACTTGCTGTCATTACAGAGGTGATGTTAAATTCCAGTGGTTGGTTAAAACTTACGGACCTTTTGGAGTGGGTCCAAGGAAGGCCCTGAAAATGGTCAGAGGGCTGGAACAACTGTCCTGTGAAGACAGGCTGAGAGAGTTGGGGTTGTTCAGCCTGGAGAAGAGAAGGCTCCAGAATGACCTTACTGTGGCCTTTCGATATATAAAGGAAGATTGTAAGAAAGAAAATTTTTACTAGAGCCTGTAGTGACAGATCAAGAGGTAATGGTTTTAAACTGAAAGAGAGGATGTTCAGATTGGATGTAAGAAAGAAATTTCTTATGATAAGGGTGTTGAGAGTTCCAGAGAAGTTGTGAATGCCCTGTCAAGGGGTGTTCAAGGTCAGGTTGGATGCGGCTTTGAGCCCCATAAGAGGTGTCCCTGCCTGTGGCTGTGGGGTTGGACTAGATAATCTTTAAAGTTCTCTTCCAACCCAAACCATTCTATGATTCAATGATTCTAAAACAAGTTAGAATAATAACCAGAAGCTGGGCTGACCTGACCATTGTAAAGTTTTCATAGGTATTGTATGTGAGAGAGCATAAGGAAGCATAAATGAGTTCCTCAGGGGCTGATGGGAAGAGGAGTCTGTGAAAGTTAGGTATCAGACTAGCTGTGATGGTTATGGACTGCAGATCATAGGTTATAGTTTACCACTATAGTCATCAACAGTTTGGTAGCATGTAAGTTATGAGTGAGCCATAATAAATTGTACAGGCTTTGGAAGTCAGGACAAGGACCTTATATTCGATACAGCAGAGCAGTGTGGGTCAGTGATGTACAGACAATCACAGAATCACAGAATCATTATGGTTGGAAAGGACCTTCAGGGTCATCAAGTCCAACCTTTCTCCTAGCATCTCTCTAACCACTACACCATATCCTCAAGCACTGCATCTATTCGTTCTTTAAACACCTCCAGGGATGGTGACTCCACCACCTCCCTGGGCAGTCCATTCCAGTGCCTAACTACCCTCTCAGTGAAGAATTTCTTCCTAATATCTAATCTAAACCTCCCCTGACGCAACTTGAGGCCATTTCCCCTTGTCCTATCATTACTAATCTGAGAGAAGAGACCAACACGAGCCTTGATACAACCTCCTTTGAGGTAGTGGTAGAGTGCAATGAGGTCTCCTCTCAGTCTCCTCTTCTCTAGACTAAACAAGCCCAGTTCTCTCAGCCACTCTTCATAGGGCATGCTCTCCAGCCCTTTCACCAGCTTTGTTGCCCTTCTCTGTACCCACTCCAGCACCTCAATGTCCTTCTTGTCCTGTGGTGACCAAAAGTGGACACAGTACTCAAGGTGCGGTCTCACGAGTGCCGAGTCCAGGGTGATATGGTCAAAGGCATAGGCCTGGGAAATGGTGTCTGCAGGAGGTTCCAGCATGGATATGAACGGTGCACAGCTCCAGGTAAAGATGACAGCTTAGCCTGCATTTCAGCTGTACAGATGGCTGTGAAAGTCTGGATCATGTTATCCAGAGAGAATCGATCCTGCTTACGCATGGCGTAACAAATGTAGAATCTGGAGTGAGAAAATGCTACCAACACTATAGGCCAGAAATACGGTAACAAGAGCCTAGTAAAAGCGATGGAGGGACTACCTGTTTCTTTTTCTCCATATCAGTACATCTTTTGTCAGTGCTATTCACTGAATACAGCGAATCTCCGCATTTGTCAGCTATTAATTCAAATGAATAATCCCAGGTTTGGAGTATTCAGCAAAGCTTTGATGTCTTACTGCCTGGCAGTGGCAGTTTCTTAATGGCTGCTGTTGGGTTACGTGAGAAAGTAAACGGAGAAGTATGTGAGCATTGTGACAAGGTCAGCTTTGGTGATTTACTCCGTTTTATTCCTCTTTAGTATTGCAGAATATCAATGTTTTCGGTCCTCAGAAATGTGACACTTGTACAAGGTTTGTGGCTGTCACATCTGTAAGGAGCTTGGCACTCTGTTACCTTGGCACGCTGTTGACTCTGCAGTTCACTCATGAACGAGGGAAACTAGGCAAACAAGGAATTTCAGAATCTTGCCCCTAAAAACCACAAGCATGGCCTTTTAAAAGAAATTATTGTCGTGTGTTTAGTTTTCAGGCACATCTAAAGGACTTGCATGAGTAATAAAGTCATTTTTGTTGGACTTCTACCACCAGAACAACCAACACCAAGACCTCAACTCTGGATATGA